>CAJNDV010007869.1:0-17431 GCA_905221635.1 Symbiodinium sp. CCMP2456 | reverse complement strand
TATATATATATATATATGAATGCATAAATATGTATAACAGGCAGGAACCTTTATGTAAAATGTGACTGTCTCTTCCGTTTATAATAAGACAACATATACCCAGTCTGCATGTGCAACATTCGATGAACACCTTGCAAAAGAAACTATGCTACTCAATGCCTGCTAGACTATTGTGGTTCTGCTTGACTTGAAATGAATGAAGGGGGCAGCCCAAAGGCACACACATCCGAGTAGGATGTAATGGCTTAGAAGACTTTCAAGTTGGTGGCATGGTTTGGGTGGAATTCTTTTGGGGCGTACGTGGCTTGGTTCGGGAAAGCCTTGACCTGGGTATGTATCGAGCCTAAATTATGCGCCTGAGTCCCAAAGGGCCGCAACCCAAAAAGCCGTGAAGATCCTACTGTTCGACAGCGCCATAAAGTTATGCAACGACATATAGACCCTGAAATTCAAAACCATCGTCTTTTATACTTCCCGATGCTGATCCAAATCGTGAATTCGGGTCTCTGGCAAAACTTTTACAAATCCTCCAGGAGCCCAGAGAAGGAACGCAGGAAGCATCCTCGTAACTGTAACCCGAAACCCTAAATGCTAAAACCTTCAAGCATCAAATCGCAGAAGCCTTAAGTAAAATGAACCCTTCAAGATCCGCCAGTAAATCCCTTGAGGGAACCGGATATCTTGAAGGACCCCTTAAAGCCGAAAAGAATCCTGAAAGGAACCCAAACCCTGAGGCCGTAAACTCTAGAAGCACAAACTCTAAACATGACAGTGGCGGTCGCTGGTAGTCGCAGGCAAGGGAAATTTTCGACTCTTTGCTGGTTCTACTGCTTTGCTTCGACTGCTTCGTGCAGATCGTGAAAAATGGGCTTCTCTGCCCGGACGGCTTTGTTGGCTGTGCCCCTTCACTGGCACAAAGGCTGCGTAACGCAGGCTGGCTGGGGAAACAAACAAAGGAAAACTAGGTGGTGGAGTCTGACTTTTTCTTTTGAACATGGAAAGACCTCTCTATCCAATGGCTACAGCCCATCAGAGCTCTTAACCCTGGTCAGACTCCTTGTTTAAGACTTAGGCGGAAGAGCCTGGCATTCCATGCAAGCTCTTAGTCTGTGATTAAGACCTCGGTAGAATCTCACAACCCAGACTCTTCATCGGCTGATGGATTCTGGGCCTGGTGATAAGGACTTTGGGCTTTGGGGCTTCAAGGCTGCAGAATTAGAAATCCAGGTTTCAACATGTCAGGTTTTGTGGGAGTTTGGACTGCAGGGCCAGGATGGTTTGGGGGCTGTTTTTCGATTCCAGAAGCCCCCATATGAAAAAAACATAACTCGAGACCCTAGGCAACAAAGCATTGATCCTGACTTCATCCCGCGTTTAGGTATGGGGAGGTTCAGCTGTTTGAAACCTGACTCTAAAACCCCAAACCCTCAGACTGTGCCGCATACTTAGGACCCCGGCCCCAAAAACAAATAACACGCCTAGCCCATCAGCGTAGGCTCGGGATATGTGCGCAAGCACGTTAAAACTCCCACCGAAACCGCCGAAATGTCTCATTGACTCCCATACAAGGTTTAGGGCTTGAGGGTTGTATTGGTTTGTTTAGGCGTAGGCATCAGTATGCTGTGGCTTCCACGATGGAGCAACTAGAGCCTCAATCGTGACAATTTGTTCTATGTCACGCATCTTCCGAGCCTCACCAACGGCATTCTCCGGTAATGGTGTTCCAGCTAGTTAAGATAGTTTGGGCCAAGACCCGGACCACCCAAACTATCTAAACTATCTTAACCCTTCCCGCCCCAGACCAGGGGGACCGCCCCAAACTATCCAAACTATCTTAACCCTTCCCGTCCAAGACCAGGAGGGTTAAGATAGTTTAGATAGTTTGGGGGGTCCCGGTGGTCTGAAGCGGCAAGGGTTAAAATAGTTTAGATAGTTTGGGCCAAGACCCGGACCACCCAAACCGTCTAAACTGTGCACACCTTTGTCCTCCTGCCCAGACAGGTACGTCACATTATACAGAAAGGTTCCTCATACATATATATATATATACACATGTGGATACATACATACATGAATACATACATACATACATACATACATACATATAGACAGACAGACAGACAGACAGACAGACAGACAGACAGACAGACAGACAGACAGACAGACAGACAGACAGACAGACAGACAGACAGACAGATATCCGTACATACACACATACATATATATATATATATGCATATGTATATAGACAGTTCGACGGATAGAAAGACAGATGCTCGACACTCGACTCCAGGACTTGTCTGGCCGTGGCGACCGGCACAGCAGCTGGTGCTGCTAAGATTCGAATGGCCATGACGCGAAGCCATGGAAAGGTTGCGGTTTAGGGTTTAGGGTTTAGGGTTTGGGGGTTAGGGTTTAGGGCGTTCGGGTTTAGGGTCTGGGGTTTAGGGCTTAAGGTTTCGGATTTAGGATTCCGGGGTGCTAAGGTTTCACGTTATGGGGCTTAAAGGCTCAGAGCTTTGTATCGATGCTTCTCTAGCTTGGGCGTTGAGATCAAGCTTTTCGTGTGGTGACAGGGTGACAGGGAAGGGAGGGGTTGCGACTGTCCATGACGTTGGAGAACAAGTTATTGCCCTTGTTGTGGTTTTCGGTTGTTCTGCTCTTCTTGTAACATGGTGGCCTTGCCCGTGCTGCTTCCAAAGCCCGCTTGCAGCAAGTCGCCCCAAGTGCACAACGAGCTACACAGCATGCTTGTACCAGCCCTCATAGCATATGGACTTGAGGGAATTCTAGACCGATCAATCGTCGACCCGAAACCCTAAACCCTAAATCCCTAAACCCTAAACCCCTAAAACCTAAAGCCTAAACCCGAAATCCCTAAACCCTAAACCTCTACAGCCTAAGCCCTAAACCCTAAACCCTAAACCCCTAAAGCCTAAGCCCTAAACCCTAAACCCATAAACCCTAAACCCTCAATCGTCGACCCTAAGCCACACCTTCCCTCTGGTCCCCATGTGGCACGAAGGCCTCTTGTGAGTCTAGTCTAATGCAGTCTGGGTGTCTAAGTTGTCTCTCTTTCTGCACCCTACACTGTGAAGATCTAAAAACTTTAGAAACGAGGGACATCACATGGGCCAAACAAAGCAGCTTATGGCGAGTTAAGTTAGAGCCTAGGCCCATATCTGGGCTCTGAGACAAGAACTTTCGGATGAATCGCGAGGCTTTTGGTACTTCGGATGCGTGACGAAAGGTTCAGGATTTCCCTCCTCAACATTCAAGGTTTAGGGTCTATAGGGTTCGGGGTTTAGGGTTTGCGGTTCCTTTCAGGATTTTGGGTTCAAGGCTAGTAAAGGTTGAAGGCTTGAGTGCAGTAAGGGTTTAGGGTTTAGGGTTTAGGCTTCAGCTTTTCTCGGTGTTCAGAGTTCAGGGTGCGGGAATTTCATCCCCTAAACAATAAAACCCTTGACCCTAAACCCCAAACCCTGCAGTTGAGGGTTTCGGCTGAGGACTGCGGATCGATGGCTTGGGTTCGGGTGATACCCTTGCTTCAGGAGTGGATGTTGCTTGCTAAGTTTCCTGCTCACTGCTTACATACAGGGTCCATATACACTACCATTATGGAATTAGGTCCCAACAGGCCATCCTCATTGTGGCTTTGGGGTCCTATTTCCAAAGTAGTAGTATGGGAGGACCCTCTTGGTATTGATTGCTTACCATTGGGACGGCTTCCAACCACCTCCAAACTGATTCCCTCCAGAGTAGTTAGTTTCTTGTTTCAGATGGCCAGCTTTAATCATCATCCTAGAGCAAGTAAGATTTAAGGTCCGGGTCAAGTCTTATCTGATCCCTAAGCCCTAAACCCTAAACCCAAAGTCCCCCTTGCTTCTTTTGCGCTGGTCGATGCGGAATGGTAATGCTCCCGGCGGCCCGGGTCAACGCTGAGCCCAAGCCTGCACAAGCCCGTTCCGGGGTCCAGGGTCTACACAACACCCTAAACCCGATAGGGTATAGGGTATAGGGTAAAGATTTTGGAGGAGCCTCTAAGCCTTAAGCACTACCCTAAACACCGAACTCTAAACCCAGTGCCAACGCCCCTACTTCTCCAGAAAAGCCGATAAAAAAACGCGGGCACCATGCTGAATGCTGAATCCCTGGTCCTCAGGCGCAGCGAACATCCACAGGTAAACCCTAAACCCTAAACCGTCTACCCCCCTGTGCAGATGCACTTGTTGTGCCTCTTTGCCCTGGACAGCCCGTGAAACTGACGCCATGGATTCATCAAGCCCTATGTGGACTTAAAGGATCATGGGACTTAGTAACTAAGGTTAATATTTTCAGGGTAACTATACTTATGACTACTTATAACCCCAATTAAGGTACTTATAACCATACTTACTATAAGTCCCATGATCCTCCAAGTCATCCCAACAAAATGCCAGGCCTTCTGCCTCCAGGGCTTTCGAGAAAGAAGAGCTGGTGTCATCCCTGCTTAGCTTGCTGCCGCTGACGCCTCAGTACCCGGTTCTTCAGTTTAGGGAGTTAAGGGTTTAGAGTTAAGGCATTTGAAAAATAGGCTAACAGTGATTCCCACAAGCACCCAAGAGCCGTGTAGAGTGGTACCGTGGTACAACCTTTGTTGCCAATCTATGGGTTGAAGTCCAGGTACATAACACATGCCGCTCTCAGCTGTGGAGCTGGACTCAATACTAAGAGTTTAGATTAGGGCTCTGGGTTCAGGGTTTATAGGGTTTAGGGTTCAGGGTTCTGTGACGGGGACTCTGTTGCTCCAAAGTGCTTCTGCCATGCAGCAAGAGCCAGGTACTCTGTAAAACCATTAAAACCAGTGCCTTAATGTGGCCGCTGTACTGGGCTCAAATGGGGGTTTCCGAAAATAGGGGACCCTAATATAGTACCCTAAATAATAGGATCCTTATATAAGGATCCCAAAATAAGGTACCCCCCTATTTTTGGAAAGTCCCAAATTGTCGAGGCTTGTGCCTCTCAAAATGGAGCTTCGAGGTCAGGGCTTGACCAATCGAGTTTCATCTCCATGACTAGTGAAACAACAGTTGCAAGTAGGAGTCTGACGGAGTGAGAAGCTTGATAGGAGAGAAGGCTCTGACTCTGAGCTCAAGTCGAACATGCATTAGAACAGGATTTTGGGGTATATTATCGTATGATCATAATAATCAGAATGGGTTTTGGTGTATATTATAGTATAGTTATAAGAAGGAACCCCCCAAAAAAACTATAGGTAATTATTTAGGATAATGAGAATAGGGTTTTGGTGTATATTAAAGTATAATTATAATAAGGAACACAAAAAAAACTATAGGTAATTATTTTAGGCTCCTACAGTAGGTGCCCTAAACCCTAAACCCTAAACCCTAAACCGTGGGGGTTTAGGGCGCTGACGGCCTTCCTGCTCAGGCGGACGATGGGGAGGAAAGTTGCGGGTTGTTTCGGGTTTTGTAACATCTCTATTAGGGGAAACAGGGTTTAGGGTTTAAGGGTTTAGGGTTTAGGGTTAGGGTTTAGGCTGTAGGGGATAGGGTTTAGGGTTTAGGGTTATTAGGGGAAACTACAGGTGGGGCGTTTCGGGTATATAGGGCTTCTATAAGGCTTCCATAAGGTATATAGACCTTCTATAAGGCTCCTATAACGGTAACTACCCACCTGGAAATGTCCTGGACTCCACGTAAAGCCTGAAGCCTGCAGCAAGTGTTTCAACTTTTCAACCGCATCATCTCACTGACGGTTTAGGGTTTAGGCTTTAGGGTTTACCCATAGGCCCCATAGTAGTTCCTTTTTGGGGTTCATATTTAGAATCCTATCAGGAAATCCCAAAAAGGAACTACTATGGGGCCTATGGGTAGGCTTTTTAGGTACCCAAAAAGGAACTACTATAGGGCCTATGGGTAGGCTTTAGGGTTTAGGTACTGACGGGATTTCGCAAGAAGAGCTCAACAACGCGGCCGCCTCTACAAACCTCAACACACCTCACATTGGAGGCCCGAGAAGTAAGGGAACTCAAACCCTAATATCGGGGCCTTCGAAATTAGAACAGGGTTTTGGGGCCCCTTATAGTGTGTGTATATACGTATAATAAGGAACCCTAGCAGTAACATTGGTAACTATTTAGGCTTCCATACTACCCCCAAAATACTCACGGATGCAGCGGTTTCTGCGACTCCGCCCATCGCGAGAGTACCCAGTCCTTCCAAGATCCCCTAGTTAAGGAAGACCCTAAGTTATAGCAGGATCCCTAAAGTATGATTTCAGGTATAACCCTTAACTATAAGGGGTATACCTTAAATCATGTTGGGATCCTACTATGACTTATAAGGTAGTACTTAACTAAAGGAATATTGGAACTCCCGAAAGTGCTTGGACACAGCCTTTGGTTTCATTTTTCATTCCCAAGAGCCGCCTTGCTGGAAGGCTCTATTCTAAGGGCTTTAGGAGGGACCCTTAATAGGGACCCTTGTAGGTTATTGGGGTTAATATGGAGACTACCTGGCTATATAAGGGGTATATAAGGACTGTACAATGGTTATTTAAGGTAATGGGATTGAGGGTTCCTGTTAGGGGTCCCTCCTAAAGTCCTCAGACTATTAGCAAACCAGGCACTACCCATAGGCCCCAAAGTAGCTCCTTTTTGGGGGTTCATATTTCGAATCGTATAAGGTAATCCAAAAAAAAGGAACTACTATGGGGCGTATGGGTAGACTCTCAACACCAAGCCATGCTCAATCCGACACCCAACCCTAAACCCTAAACCCTAAGCCCTAAGCCCTAAATCCGACATCCTGTAGCAAACCATGGAAAAAAAACTAAATCCGACGCCCTAAAACCCTAAACTCTAAGCCCCTAAACCCTCAACCCTAAACCCCTAAACCCTAAAACCCAGATCCAGGTAGGGCCGGCTTGGTCCCGGACTCTTTCTTTTGCTCGCGCTTGCTCGTCTTCTCCTCACCCGAAGAGCCGAATCCCCTCAAATAAGCGATGCCTGTTAACCTGTAGGGGGGGTTTAGGGTTTAGGGTTTAGGGCTTCGGTTTTAGGGTTTAGGGTTTACGGTTTTAGGGTTTAGGGGGTCTGTACTTAAAATGATGGGTAAATGAGTGGCTCTTTCTTCAAACTCACGTCAGTTAACGGACCCCCGCTCCTCTCGAGCCCGACACCCTAAACCCTAAACCCTGAACCCTAAACCCTGAACCCTAAACCCCCTAAATCCTAAACCAAAACCCTGAACCCTAAACCCTGAACCCTAAACCCTAACCCCTAAACCCTAAACCAAAACCCTGAACCCTAAACCCTAAACCAACGGATGGACCAGCTCCTCGCATTTCTCTTGTTGGCGCTCTCGCTTCAGCTCCATTCGTGCGCGTTTGGCAGCCTCCTGTCAGAGGAGATGGTTTTGCAGAGGCTTCATGTGCCCATATAATATAGGATATATTTGGGCCTATTAAGGGGGCTCCTATATGGGTACTTTAACTCTCTTCGTCAATATCCGAGTCCAAAAAAGTTTGAACTTTCCAAAAAAAACTACCCATAGGCCCCATAGTAGTTCCTTCTTGAGGTTCATATTTAGAATCCTATAAGGTAATCCCAAAAGGGAACTACTATGGGGCCTGTGGGTAGGTATATAAGGCCAATAAGTTGAAAGTGCTCCCATCGGCTAAGTAAGTTGACGCCTAAGTATATACTACGTGGGTACATGGAACCTCGGGGGTTTAGGACTTTCAGGCATAGGACGTGGGACGTGCAGCATCAGACGCAGGAAAGACTTGTACAGGTGTTTAGGGTTTAGGGTTTAGGGTTTAGGGCTCAGGTGTTCTTCCACGGTTCTGGTGCAAAAAGGATCAGCAGACAAAAGCTGCAAATGAGCATGGTGGATTTTGAGAGTCCTGAAACCCTAAACTCTAGAGCCCCAGACTAAACACCAGAAACTACGGAAGGAATGTTCAAAAGTCTTCTTGTAATGTCCGACGCGGGTTTCCATCAACAGGTCATACTAAAGATGCAAAATATACGTAGTGCCACCACCTAAAAATCATAAACCTCCTGAGCCACCAAACCTTGCAACTATATCACTATATCAACGCACAATACCAACGCTAGAAAATTGAATCCTATGCCCTTACCCTCAAGAGTGCCTGTGAACAATCAGAGCTCTAAAACAGAAGCCCTAAACCCTAAACCCTAGACCCTAAACCCTAAACCCTAAACCCTAAACCCTAAACCTAGATTCTTCGAGGCATCGAGTCCTTCTCCTGTTTCTTGGAGAGAACACCACCTGTGCACGTGGAGGAGATCGGTCTCGGCTGTAAGGTTAATACAGGAGGGGGTTTAGGGTTTAGGGTTTAGGGTACAGGGGGGGAACCACCCAAAATGGTACGGGTGATTATTGGGCCCCTATATAAAGCCCATAAACCCTAAACCCTGAACTGAACCCAAGAAATCCCACAAGCATTTTGTGAGCAGAAACAGACGACAGTATCTTGACCCTTGACTTGGCAACTTTTAACCGGCTTAATATAATTTGTATAGAAACCCAACAAATTAAAGTCCTAAGAGCCAACCAGAAGAGCGCCAAGTTAATGAACCGTCCGCTTCTTGGATATCATTTCGAATCTATGTGATGAGACACCCTAAACCCTAAACCGTCAACCCCTAGAGCAAGGAACTGCATGTTCTGATAAAGGACAGTGTAGGTAAGGCCTGCCCACAATCGCCACGCCTCCGCCATTCACCGCCATGAGTGCGGTGCCTCCACCACGCGCACCACCTTCGACTGAGGCTGGCTGTGAGGACTTCGGGTTTACAGCTCGAGGTTTCATGCGTTGGTTGTCGAGTCCGGCAAGGCTCCACCACAAGGCCTGTGCGTTTGCTTCAGCTGCTCCGGCGTTCAACACGGATTCGGATTTAGGGTGTAAGGCTGTCACATAGCTGACATAGCGCATATGTATGTGTGTACATATGCACGTATATAAGTGTGTTCATGTAATGTAGGAGCCCCTTTAAGGCCGAAGGATATACTGCATATATATATATATATATGTACTTGAGACCCCAAGGTGTAATGGCATCCGGCACAAACTGTGCCACGGTTCAGCCCTAAACCCTAAGCCCTTTCTGCGCCTGCTGCTGCTGGTGGCTCCTCCTGCAGCAGCTGCGTGACCGCAGAAGCTCGCGGCGCCCAAGACCCCGTGAAGTAACCCTAAGGCTCCATGCACCCATATAGTATATACTTAGGCTTTAAAGGGGTTCCTATATCGGTACTTTAAAACCTAAGTATATACTATATGTGGGCACGTGGAGCCTTAGGGTAAGAGGAGTCTGTTCAGCCTACCCTAAACCCCACGGCCGAGACCCGAAAGAAATCACATGGCATTTTAGAGCCCCTGTTCCCGCACAAGGGATGCCCGGAAAGTTGTCTCGGCAGGATTTTTGGACTTGCGTCCTACTTGCAGATGATGTTTTTGCCGCAAGACTCCGACAAAGCCTGCTGCCATTCTGGCCTCGCTTCTGGCCCCT
Organism: Symbiodinium sp. CCMP2456; assembly: GCA_905221635.1. Classification (NCBI taxonomy): domain Eukaryota; class Dinophyceae; order Suessiales; family Symbiodiniaceae; genus Symbiodinium; species Symbiodinium sp. CCMP2456. The sequence continues at coordinate 7,893 of CAJNDV010007869.1, read as the reverse complement.
CTTCACTTATCCAACCACTCCAGCACCTCTCCGGCTTGCCAAAACTGCTAAAATCTCAATTTCATGGCCGCACTCCCGAATCCAAAATCTTGATCATTCCCAGGCAAGGTCTTAAGCTTTGCTCATCTCAATCGAGTCCCCAATTTGTGCGGCATAAAACAGCCTCTTGCTTCAGGCCAGCACCTTTCCGGCTTGCCGAAATTGGCTACCCACAATATCTGCCAGACAAGCTGTAACCAAAACTTTGGATAACACCGAGCGCTGTCCAAGAACAAAAAATACCCTCGTCTAAATCCGATGAGGTCGAGGCGATTGAGGAGCACTGGCGGGTGGGTCGTCTCTGTCAGCAGGGTGAGCGCATGGGTGCTTCTAGCACCAGCGCAACCCCCTTCGTCAAAACCCCAAGCCCTAAAAGCCTGCAAGACCCTTAACCCTGTAGTCTTGTAAACCCAAACCCCTTAAAACCCTAACCTTTGAAACTCTATAAATAAATTAGATATATATATATATATATGTATTTATTTTTTATAAAGATCAAAAGCCCTTGAACCCTTCATGCTACAACTTGGACGCCTAGTCGGAGCTCCTCTTCGTCGCTGTCAGAGTCGGAGTCATCGAACCAAACGGTCGCGCGGTCGCTGAGGCCGAGGATGCACCTAGGTCTCATATAGGATCTTTATTCTAAAGACGACATGAACCCCCGAAAGTTGCTTAAGCTTCATATACTATAGGGATTCATCGTATTTGGGTATAGGGCCCCTACTTTGTTAAGGATCACTTGGTCCTAAAACTACTAGGCATGAAGGGTTCTGTAGGGTTCCCTTAAGGTTGGACTGGTGAGGGTCGCACTCACTTGCGTTCTGCGAAGCTCACAAAAACTGCTCCAAAGTCAGATTCCTTTCAGCTGGCATTCCACCTGTTACACTACCTGATGCGAAAACATCCTCCTGTGCGCGTTTTCAACATGGGGGGAACTCGATTCAGCGAGTTTGCGTTTAAGTTGCTTCACAATAAAGGCAAAACAGAAACCCCACTAAGATTTCAATCTACCGAGTTGTGTAGAATTCGACTCAACGACGTTGCATTTAAGTTGCTCAACAATAGACGCAAAACAGAACCCCTCTCAACATTAGAAGAAAAAGGGCTCAGGGCTTTAAAGTTAGGTTTTAGGATTTAGGCTTCTCCCATAGGCCCCCATAGTAGTTCCTTTTGGGGGATGACCTAATCGGATTCTAAATATGAACCTCAAACAGGAACTACTAAGGGGCCCATGGGCTTGAGGTGAGGGTTGAAGGGGGTTTAGGGTTTAGGGTTTAGGGTTTAGGGTTTAGGGTTTAGGGTTTAGGGTTTAGGGACTTAGGATGTAGGGCTCTAGGGCTTTAGGCTTTGAAGCTCAAGGCTTCAAGATTTACGATTTAGGGCTCAGGGTTTAGGATTGAGGTTTTTTTTTGTTGAACCCCCTTTTTCCGCCTGCAGAGTTTAGGGTTCTATGGCTCAGGGCTTTAGGATTTAGGATGTACGATTGAGGGTTTAGGGTTCCATGGCTCAGGGATTTAGGATTCAGGATTTAGGGTTTAGGGCTCTGGAGCTCAGGGCTTTAGGATTTAGGGTTTAGGGTTTAGGGTTTAGGGTTTAGGGTTTACGGCTCTAGATCTCAGGGCTTTAGGATTTGGGATTTAGGATTCGGGCCGCCGCTGTAATTTTGGACGTTAAGGTTTCAATATACATGGGTAGAGGGGGTTTAGGGTTTATAAGGGGTTTAGGGGTTTAGGATTTCGGGTTTCGGGGTTTCGGGTTTAGGGCTTGGGGGTTTAGGGGTTCGGGGTTCGGGGTTTAAGGCTTCAGGGTTTAGGAGTTTAGGGTTTAGGGTTGAAGGGTTTAGGGGTTCAGGGGTTTAGGGTTTAGGGGTTTAGGGTTGAAAAGGGTTTAGGGATTCCACGACTATGCACAGCCCGCAGAATGGACAAGTTGCCAGTATAGAGCTTACTGTGCTGCTGGTGCGCAGCCACAGCCACGCCTCCCACTACCTTCAAGTACCAAACCCTGCTTTTTTAATAGGGTCCCTAGAAATTCTGTATTCGAGTTTATGTTAGGAACCTAGAGACAAGTAAGCTAAACAAAAAAAGTACCTGTATCTCCCAAACTCACGAAGCCCCCGCCCCGTATGGAAGCTTCTGTGGCTGCCATCATCCAGGAGTCCGCCCTAAACCCTAAACCCTAAACCCTAAACCCTAAACCCGAAGCTCTGAATCGTTTTGGGGTTCAGGGTTTACGTAGGGTGAAGGGCTTCAAGGCTTACAGTTGAGGATTTAGGGTATTAGGGCTTACTTGGGGATCCAAAAACGCTACTGTTTTAGGGGGTTATACCTTCAAATTCAGGGGTCATACCTCACGATATTGCAGGATTTGGGGATACAGGTAGGGACCCAAACCCCAAACCTTCCCCCAGAAAGCCCAGCCCATAACAGCAATAAGAGCCTTAGGGTAGGGTGTAGGGACGATTAGGGTCGAGAGCTCAGGGTCGACCAGAACACAAAATCCGCCGCGTCGCTCCCAGCGCTCCGCGCAGGAGATCTGGAGCTCATCGCCCTGCTGGAAGCAGAGGTAAAATGCTAAGGGTTTAGGGTTTAGGGTTTAGGGTTTAGGGTTTAGGGTTGAAACTACGGGTTCGTATCTTCTGTGTTTTGTAAGAAACCCTGAACCCTAAAAACCCTCAAAACCCTAAATCCTAGAAACCCTAAACCCTAAAAACTCTGAGCCCTAAGAGTAGGGTTCCTATCTGCTGTGGCTTGCACGAGCTCCAGAACTGTTTGGGTGTGGGCTTAGGGCCTTCAAGGATTCCAAGATATACCAGGTTTCGACAAGGCAACTTTCATAGGGGCTGTCAAGTCCTCAATAATGAGCATTTAAGGCTTTAGATGCGGTACTTGTGGAAGTCTAGGAAAGGTGTGAGGTTTAAAGTTTGGGGTTATAAGGTCTAACGCAACGGCTTGGGATCAAGGGGCATGCTGCTGACGAGGGGTAGGGCTCCAAACTGCCGGTCAGAATCCTAAACCCTAAACCCTGAACCCTGAACCCTAAACCCTAAACCCTGAACCCTAAACCCTGAACCCTAAACCCTAAACCCTGAACCCTAAACCCGTTTGTGAAGATCCGGCCTGCTTCTCCATCTGAACCTCCAGCCGCCACATATCGTCCAGGGTGACCTGTGCAAAAGGGTTTGATGGCTACATTGGAAACCAAATTCGACTAATAATGATGCCTGCTTCTCTCTGCAGAGGGTGTTTTCGACGAGTTACAAAGTACCACGCGTGGGTGCCTCGATTTATAAAGCCTGTACAAGCCCAGGCTCAAAGCCAATCGAGGTACATAGGCCATGCGCACCCACACCCCTGACAGGATCCAAATGATGGATGCCTTGCCTGTGAACTCATCCAAAAGGGGAGATACCGCTATATTACATGTAGCCTAAACAAGCCCCTCATAACCAAGACTAGGCTTGATCAACAACATATAACAACCAAGCTTCGTTCATCTATGCCCAGAGCCATAACACACACACACACACACACAACATGGGAGCAAAATGCAAGCCTAAACCCTCAAAGTCACGAAGGCCTCCAGAAACTGATGACACTCCCAAGCAGTACAGACTGCGACTAAACAAACCACACACAACGGCCTAAGCCGTGACGGTAAGCTGTAAGTCAAACTCCAGACATCGAATCAGATTGGTTATCGTTGTCAAAGTTAAGTTCATAACATTGACAACAACACTAACACAGATATTGAAAACACCAAGGAAAACAACAACAGCAGTACTGTAGGGGCCTAAATAATTACCTATACTACTTTGGGGGTTCCTGATTATACTTATAGTATAATTTTCCCCAAAACCCTATCCTAATTATTAAGGCCCCTGTATTCAACCCTTGCCGAACCTCCTGCTTCGGTCCGGATTCGCAGGCGCCGCCAAAGATCCATAGGGCACCTCTTTGAGAGTAGAGAGAAAAGCCTCAAGAAGGCTCACCTTAACACCCCCCCCCCCTCCCCTTAAAAAAAAAAATGGTGATCTTTAAAAAGGAAGCTAACCCCTAAACCTAAACCCAAAACCATCAAGAGGAACCCTGAACAAGGAGGCTCTGGTGGTTATGGTGGGGTTTCGGCTTCTTTGGGGTTCCGGCTGGGGTGTTCGGGCCTGGGGAAAAGGGTTGAGGATGTGTAAGGGGCTCGGGTTTAGGTTGGTTGGTTGGTTGGTTGGTTGGTTGGTTGGTTGGTTGGTTGGTTGGTTTAGGGTTTAGGGCTTAGGGTTTAGGGTTTATGGTTTAGGACTACACCTCTAGTCTCCAATGCAGCGCGTTTGTGGAGCTTAACCAATTTGACACTTGCAAGTCGTAGGAACCAATAGGTATAGGCGGCATAGATGTCAGAGATTCGGATTTGGGGTTGGGTTTTGGGAGGAGAAGTCTGAGGCATAAAAGCTGCGAACCGGGCATTACACGGTTGATGTCGTTCTGGCATGTTGCAGTTGAAACGTTTGGTCGGAAGCGCATGGTGGCACACTTGGAAGATTTGCTTTATGCACATGCAGGCAGCCCAGGCTTGCTGAGTTTACACCGCCAAGTCGTGATGACGAAAGTGGAGCCGACCCTCACCCCCTCGGTACCTACTATATAGGGTACTAGGGCGAAAGAGTATCTCAAAACTGTAACAACCAGCGTAACATAAGTAAATCGTCACAGTATACCCCTAGGCCCCATAGTGGTTCCTTTTTGGGGTTCATATTTAGAATCCTACAAGGTAATCCAGAAAAGCAACTACTATGGGGCCTATGGGTATAAGCACCCTAAAAAGCCTAAACTGAAGGGCTCGCGGGATTTCAAAGCAGTAAGTTTGAGGGCTGTGGGCATGAGGAGGGTTTGGTTTAGGGTTTAGGGTCTAGGGTTCAGGGTTTAGGGTCTAGGGTTTAGGGTTTTTTTTGGTGGAGGTTGCCGTAGGTTGTAGCTTTCGGGGAGTGTTGAAGCTCTGGGAAAGGGCGGGGGCGCATAGATTTAGTTCAAGGTTCTGCTTATGATAATGTGTAGAGTGTGGGGCGTTAGTGGCTTGGGTCTCTAGCGAGCTGCTGCAAGCTTTAAACCTCGCCGCATCGCTAAACCCCCAACCCCTAAACCCCCCGAAACCCTAAACAATATATCCCCTAAATCATAAGACCCTGTAAACTCTAGACCCTAAACCCATAAACCCCTAAACCCTAAACCCAAACCCCTAAAACCTAAACCCTGCACCCTGAACCCCAAGACCCCTAAACCCTAGACCCGACAACCCTATACCCCGAACCCTAAACCCTTAAACCCTAAACCCTAGACCCTAAACCCTAAACCCGATTAACCCCTAACCCCTAAACCCTTAACCCTAAAACCCTAAAGCCCTACACCCCTAAAGCCCTAAACCCTAGACCTGGCTTCTCTGCCAGGACAGCGCCTCGCGACACCACGCAGCCAGCAGCCATCCGGCCTCTTGGCGCCTAGCCCGTGCAAGAGAGTTTAGGGCTTAGGGCCTTTGGGGTTCATCAGACCTCAGCCAGGTTTTGGGGTTTACGGATTTCGGGGTTTAGGGGTTTTGGGCTTAGGGGTTTTGGGTTTAGGGGTTTCGGGTTTAGGCGGTTTAGGGTATAGGGCTTAGGGAACCCTAGGCCCTATACTCTACTACCTAGACCCTGAACTGGAGTTCCGGGTAGCCTATGTGTGGCTAGGATGTGCAGGAAAGTAGTACATCCCAAAAAACCTAGTCTCTTACTTACCACAGCAATTAACGGTGTTGGTGGTCTGTGTTTTGTAGAACCTTCGGGGTAGAAGTTGAGGCCCAAGGGGTGTAGGGGGCAACCGCCAGAGCTCAACCGCAAGAGTGCATCTAGCACTCACTCACTGATATTAGATCTATGAATCGGGACGCGTCTGTAAGGGTGCAGGAATGCAGGCCATCCACTATGTGCATAGCCTCAGCCATAAACCCTAAACCCTGAACCCTAAGCCCTAAAGCCCTAAACCCTAACTCACAAACTCAAAGATCTTTAGATCCGTGCTATGAAACCAAGTTTTTTGTTTTTCAGTGTCCAAGGTTTAGGGCATATACCCCCACATAGTACATGCTCTGCCCTTAGGTACCTATATTATATGGACTACTTTAAGCGGTTTAGGGTTTGCCAGGACCCTCCAACAGGGGCATGTGGTCGAGCGTAGAAGGGGCGAATCAAAGTAAAGTGTCTATGATTTAGCGTTTATAAGGTTGCTTTCGAGATATGATATGACTTGCGAGAGAGATGGCATGAATTATTTTCTTCCAGTCGAGTCTGAACTCTAAGCCTAGCCCCTTAAAACCTAGAGCCTAAACCCTGGACCCTAAACACTGCACCGAGGACCCTCAACCCTAAACCCTGGACCCTAAACCCTAAACCCAAAACCCTGGACCCTAAACCCTAAATCCTAAAGCCCCTAACCTAACCAAAGCCCTTATCCGAAACCCTTCAAAGACGCACGAAAGCTGCGGTACAGAGCAGGAAGTCCTTCGGACAGAGTACGTTGAGCTATGCCCTGGCTTCCCTACTGTTGATGATATAATGCCTGCAATACCTTAAGGACCATAAACTATGGGAATTATGGTATATCCCTTATTGTGGGTAATGCAGGATTTAAATCATCAACCGTATTATACCCTAACCCAGAAGGGTCCATATACACTACCCTTATGAAACTAGGTCCCAAAAGGCCATCCTTACTATGGTTTTGCGGTCCTAATTCCATAGTAGTAGTAGAAAGGGACCCTCATGGTAAGGTTCCATATGCCCATATTGGGATCCTTTAAGGGTTTCCTTTTAAGGGTTCTGTAAGGGGTACTATAAGGGTGTAAGGTACTAAAGGGTCCATGTACCCAAATAGTACATACATCCTAAGTATACCCTAGTAAACCATAAACCCCTAAGTGTATACTATATGGACACATGGAGCCGTCCATGCTGTAGAAGCCTAAATAATTACCAATATTGATCCTCAGGGTTCCCTATTATAACCATACTATAACAAAGCCCAAAACCGTGTTCTAATTATTAAGGTCCCTCCATTACCCCCTTATAGCAGCTCTTATACTAACCCTTATAGAACCCTTTATAGACCCTTTAAAAGAGCCCTGTTCTAAGTGTTACTAGGGATAGCGGGGCCTCGCGCAGGTCCTCTGCACTCTTGGAGCATCCTGCCAGACCCAGAGGGTCCATATATACTACGATTATGGAATTAAGTCCCCAAAACCATATCAGGGATGGTCTTTTGGGACCTAATTCCTTAATGGTAGTGTATATGGACCCTCTGGGGAAGCCTAACAATTACCAATGCTATTCCTTAAGGTTCCTTATTATTACTATAGTATAAAGGAGCCCAAAACCCCATTCTAATTATCAAGGCTGTCAGACCGATGGATTTCGTATGCAGGCTCGGGGTTGCGGAGGGTCTCGAGTTTGGGGTTTGGGCTTTAGGGTTTAGGCTGTAGGGTTTAGGGCTTAGGGTTTAGGGTTTAGGGCTTAGGGTTTAGGGTGTAGGGCTCAGAGTTTGGGGTTTAGGGTTTAGGCTTTAGGGTTTAGGGTTTAGGGTGTAGGGCTCAGAGATTGGGGTTAGGGTTTAGGCTTTAGGGTTTAGGCTGTAGGGTTTAGGGCTTAGGGTTTAGGCTTTAGGGTGTAGGGCTCAGAGTTTGGGGGTTAGGGTTTAGGGGTCAGAGCTTTGGGTTTAGAGTTTAGGGTTTAGGGTTTAGGCTTTAGGGTTTAGGGCTTAGGGTGTAGGGCTCAGAGTTTGGGGTTTAGGGTTTAGGCTTTAGGGTTTAGGGCTTAGGGTGTAGGGCTCAGAGTTT
>CAJNDV010007858.1:54572-66457 GCA_905221635.1 Symbiodinium sp. CCMP2456 | reverse complement strand
AAACCGTAAAACCCTAAAACCCCAAACCCAAAACCCTAAACCTTAAACCTTAACCCTAATCCCTAAACCTTAAACCCTATAAGCCCTAAACCCTGAACCTTAAGCCGTAAACCCCAAACCCTAAACCCTAGCTCTTCTTCTGTCTTTGTTTTGGCAGGGAGGGCTCAGGGCTTGTAGGGTTTAGGGTTGAAAATTATGGTTTATAGGGTTTTGGGTTTACGAGGTTCAGGGGTTTAGGGTTTAGGATTATGGCTTCTAGGGTTTTGGGGTTTATACGCTAGGAGTTTTAGGGGTTCTGGGGTTGTAGGGCCTTGAGGTTTAGGGTTGACTTCAAGCGCTACAGCCTAAACCGAGAGAGGGAGGGGAGGGAGGGGTCAGGTGGGTGTCTGAGTTTTGTCGGAGGTCCGGGGGTTCTAACTGTCAAGGGTACCTGAAATACCATTTGTGCTGTGATTCTGTGGGGTCTATGGGTGTTTCTCATGTGTTGGGCTTTGGGCTTATAGAAACTCAGGTTTGAAGGCGATACAGGAGTTTAGTATATGTTTGGATCGGGGGACGCTCGATGCTGTTTGGGGCTTCAGGGGTCTGAATTGGTTTCGTTTCCTTGGGTTTTCAAAGCTCGTTGATGGGCTTTCGTCCTTCTTGTAGGGTCGTCGCCTTTGAAGTAGGGTCTTGAGGTTTAGGGGAGCGGACAGAAGGGATCGATTCAGTTCTTTGGCGTTTAGGGTTCAAGGGAGCGCTTGTTGAGGGCCTGACGGTTTGGGGCGAGGCAGCTATGCATGTATGTAGGTAGGCATGTACGTATGCAAGGTACTGCATTCATTGTATTGTACTGTAATGTGTCGCAATGTAATGTATTGTACTGTCATGTAATGTAATGTAATGTAATGCACTATAACTATGTCATGTGTGTAATGCAATGTAAAGTAATGTAATGCAACGCAATGAAATGTAGTGTGATGTAAAGCAATGCAGTGCATTGCAATGTTATGTACATATGCAATGTAATGCAATGTTCTGTCATGTATTGTAATGTAATGTAATGTAATGTAATGTAATGTAATGTAATGTAATGTAATGTAATGTAATGTAACGTAATGTAATGTCATGTAATGTACAGATGCATTGTACTGTAATGTAAGGCAATGTGCTGCATGCCGGGCAGTGTAGGTACGCATGAATAGGAGTCAGTGTTTAATTTAGGCTCCAGGATCGCATATGTGTTTTTTCACTGGGTTTCTGTCGGGATACTGACGTGTGTTTTTGGCTTATGGGGTGGAGGCCGGGGCCTTTTGTTGGGGATCAGAGTTTGTGGGTTGGGAGTTGGAGGTCGGAGGTTGTGATAGGTTTTGGTTCCAGCGTTTCAGGGAAAGCTGTAGGTAGGAGGGTACATGTCTTGGGTTCTTGGGCGGTGGTCCTTCACTAGGCTTTTAATACCGAAGACTAACACGAGTAATTTTCCAGTTTCATTGCAGCTCAAAGCCAAGGGGCTGTTAAACACATCGGGTCCTACCCTAAACCCTAAACCCTAAACCCAAGCGGCTTGCAGACACAGACTGAGCTTGCTGCAGAGGCTGCCGAGCTTCAGTTGGCGCAGACTGAGACACTCGACTGAGTTCAGTTTAGGGTTCAGGGTTTAGGGTTTGAAGCTGGAAGCACTAGGCATTTTGGGGCTTGTGGGGTTATGTAAGGTTTTATGGGCGAGGACTCGCGGCTAGGTTGGCTCTCATACATCGTCGTGTGGCAGGGTTTGGCTTAGTCCACATCCCGGAATCTCATGGCGAGTGGAATATAACACCCCTTAACAAGAGACGGGCAAACCCCAATTACGTATCATTTTAGCTCAGTCTAGAGCGCCTACCTGAACCTACCAAAACCTACTTTTTTGTAGGTTCCTATTATAAGCCCCAATATGGAATTTATAGGGACCCTACAAAAAAGTAGGTTTTGGTAGGTTATATAAGGTAGTTAACAAGAATGCAGAAAACCTTAAACCCTAAATCCCAAGTAGGCCTCCGCAGGTCGCACCCATGTGCAGACGGAAAAGAAGAACCCTCAACAAAAAAACTCCTAGACCTTTAACGCCAACCCCCATGCAAACCTTGAGCCTTAAACCTTAGGCCCAAAACCCTATACATCCGAGACCTAGGCCCTAAACCGTTGACCTTAAACTCTGAGCATTAAACCCTAAACCTTAAAGCCTAATCTCTAAACCCGAAGTCATCTCTATAGTAGCCCTTGTCGATCCCTTCATAGTAACCCTGAGGTATCCCCTTAAACACGAACCCAAACCCCGAAAATCAAACTTGTAGACCGAGTTTGTCACAGACTCCACGCGAGGTCCTTGGCGTTTCAGCCTGGGTCTTGTTTCCCAAACTCGAAACAATAGTTCTAATCAGGGTTCGTATAAGGTAAACCATAAGAGTCACTGTAAGGCATATTGTAAGAGTTACTATAAGGTATATGGTAAGAGTTATCATAGGGTATAATGGTAAGATTTACTATAAGGTATATGGTAAGAGTTATCATAAGGTATATGAGAAGAGTCAGTTACTATCAGGGATCTAGAACGGTCTAGGGCCAGTCTAGGACTTTAAGGCTTCTCGACTTGTGTGGCTTCTTTGGGTTGTTTAGGGTTGTTTGGGGTTGAAGGTTCAGGGCTTTAGGGTTTTAGGGTTTTTGGGTTTTTGGGTTTAGGGTTCAGAGTTCAGGGTTTTAGGGTTTTTGGGTTTTTGGGTTTAGGGTTTAGGGTTCAGGGCTTAAGGGTTTTATGGTTTTTGGGTTTCGGGTTTTAGGGTTCATCGGAAGCGCCCAAGCTTTCCTAAGGCTCGCAGTCCAAGAGACGAACATCACCCTGCAACTTCGGGAGGAGGTGCAGACGGCTCTTTCCTGTTTAAGGTTTAGGCTTTAGGGGTTTAGGATTTAGGGTTTTGGGTTTAGGGCTCTAGGGTTTAGGGTTTAGGGGTTTCGGGTTTAGGGTTTAGGGCTAGGTCCTTTAGGGTTTGCACAGCATTATAGCTTTTGAATATGGGTTCTGCAAGGGTTTGATGGGCCTTGGAGTTGTAGAATTCTTGTCTAAGGGATGGGCTTGAAAGCAATCCCAGCACCCTAAGCCCGGGGTGTCCTGTAACCGGAGAAGGGATTTCTAGTAGAAGCTCCAATGCCAAATCCCCCTAAACCCTAAATCCTAAGCCCTAAACCCTAAACCCTAAACGGTTATAGAGCTCAGGGATTAGGGTTGAAGGCTTCTTTCTCGGAAGGGCTCAAGTGAAACTAAGAGGGCCCAGTACGACAGGTACTGTAGGGGCCTTTATTGGGTTTAGGGTTTAGGGTTTAGGCTATACTACTTTGTAGGTTCCTCTTTATAGTTTTTCGTATAACCCCAAAACCCTATTCTAATTATAAAGGCTCCTAAACCCTAAACCCTTATAGTAGCCCTTATAGAACTCTTTAACGAACCTGTAAAGGATCCCGATTAGCTGAGGATTGCATCAGGGACTTTGGAACCTTTTCATCCGCATGAGAGAACCCACTGTTACGGTTAAAGGTTTAGGGTTTGGGGCTTGGGGTTTAGGGTTTAGGGCTCAGAGTTTAGGGCTTAGGGTTTGGGGTTTTGGGCTTAGGGTTTAGGGTTTAGGGCTCAGGGTTTAGGGCGGCTTTGGGTTTCGGGTTTAGGGCTCAGGGTTAAGGGCTTAGGGTTTAGGGTTTAGGGCTTAGTGTTTAGGGTTTAGGGCTTTGGGTTTAGGGCTTTGGGTTTAGGCTTTAGAGCTTAGGGTTTAGGCTACAAAGACCTGCTGGATAAGTCTGTGTATGTCTTGCATGGGGTTTCTCAACCGTAAGCCCTTGCAAGTCCTGGCCTCGCAGCAGGAAGTGTGCCAGTGGCAAAGATCACTGGAAACAGCTGCTTGGCATGAAGCCGGGAATTGTCAAGCACTTGATGTCAATTGAGCTCAACCCTAAACCCTCAAGCTCCCTTGTAAAACTTGCAGGACCTGATAAAACTTGAAGGAACTTCACGAACTCTCGCGGGACCCCTATGAAGCACTTACAGTGCACAGCAAGCCTTACAGAATCCATATAAAGGCCTTTGCCAAAAAAGCTTCGAAGGCCCCGCCAACAGCCTTTTTACCCTAAACTCTGAGTGCTAAGCCCTAAACTCCCGACAACCTCAACCCCACACCCCAAACCCAAACACCCTAAACCTGAAGAGCCCTTTTGATGTCTTTTTGTTGCATCCCTTGTAGAAACCCTCATAAAAACCCTGCAAGCCCAAACAGGAGCCCTTAAAGGACCCTTCAGGGAACCCTAAAGATCTTCTTGAACCCTTAAACCCTCAACCCAAAACCCTCCCCTTAAAGGAGCCTTTAGGGATTAGGGTTCCGGGTTCAGGGTTTAAAGGGTTCCATCAGGGATGAGAGTTTAAGGGTTCAATCAGGGTTTAGGGTTTAGGGGTTTAGAGTTCAGGGTTTACGGGTTTAGGAGTTTAGGCTTCAGGAGTTTAGGGGTTAGGCGGTTTAGGGGTTTAGAGTTTACGGGTTTTGGCCCTAAGCCCTAAGCCCTAAACCCTAAACCCTAAACCCTAAACCCTAACCCGTGTTCAGGGTTTAGGGTACCGGTTTCGGGGTTCATGGACTTAGTAACTAGGGTTATAAGCAAGGTAACTATACTTATAAGTAATTATAACCCCAATTAAGGTAGTTATAACCTTACTTACTAAGTCCCATGATCCTCCAAGTAGGGTTTCGGGGTTTAGGGCTTACGGGTTTAGTCAGTTTAGGGTTTATAGAGTTTAGGGTTTATAGAGTTTAGGAGTTCAGGGTTTAGGGTTTAGGGGTTTGGGGGTTTAGGGCTGGTCCGCCGGAGGAGAGGCAGCTCGGGGCCCGGCGCGTGGCATGGCAGCAGCAGCTGGCCGAGGCATGGTCCGAGCGCTTTGTTTTGGGGTTTAGGGTTTAGGGTTTAGGGTTTTGGGTTTTGGGGTTTAGGGTTTAGGGTTTGGGGTTTTGGGGTTTGGGGTTTAGGGTTTAGGGTTTTTTGTATCCTAAACTGGGCTTTGGAGTACCATACGTTAATGCGTTTTTTGGGGATCTTCCTTAAAGGAACCATAATGAAAGAAAAGTCTATACTTGTTGTTTCTCCCTTTGTAGGGTGTTTTGTACAGGGCCTAGGCTTTATGTAAAGGGTTTAGGGTTTAGGGGTTTATAGGGCTTATAGGGTTTATAGGGTTTATAGGGGTTTATAGGGGTTTATAGGGGTTTAGGGTTCAGGGTTCAGGGCTTGGGTCTCTTCGTCTAGGACATCTTCAGATGGGTAGTTACCGTTAAAGGGGCCTTATAGAAGGGTTTAGGGTTTAGGGTCTACATACCTTATAGGAAGCCTCATAGAAGCCCTCCATACCCTAAACTCCCCACCTCTAGTTTCATTTAACTTCGGAGGCTTCAAAAGGAGGAATGAAGGTGGGTGGGATAGTCCCAAATGTCCTTATATACGGGATCCCTTAACCCTACCTACCTTCATCCCACCTTTTGAGGCCTCCGATCTGTGGGGTTTTGAAAAGGGTTTCATAGGTATTGGTCCAAAACCCAACTTTTTATTTCTTGTGGCTCTTATAAGGTGGTCTTATTCTGAATGCTTGAGCTTTTCAACCCATGGCTGTTTGGACAGTAAGTATAACGGCGGTATAAGGGTGTAGAAGGGTTTTAGACGGTTTTAAGCTGGCTCGCTTGCTTTTACAAGGCTTTAACGGCCTCAGCAGGTTTGTACTAGATTGGGGGTTTAGGGTTTAGGGTTTAGGGGTTTAGGGTTTAGGGTTCATCATATATATGGTTCCGGATTTTAAAGAGTTCCACAACAGGGTTTCATGGGTGTTTTTCGGTTTCACGTCTCACACCCAAGGACCCAAGTCGCAAAGTCCCGTCTCAAAGCACAGGAAAGTCCGCACTGCACAGGGTTTAGGGTTCAGGGTTTAGGACTTAGGGTTTAGGGTATACCTGAGCCCCAAAGCTAACCAGCCCCCCACCTCGCAAAAGAATGCACATGAGGAGACCCCCTTCGAACGCATGCAGCCGCATATGGCGGCTCCAAAATCCGAGCTTACACAATGCTGAGGGTTGAGGGGTTTAGGGTTTAGGGAAACATCATGATCAAAGATTAGGACGGTTCAGTGGTAAAGATCTCCAGATCTTAAGCCCCTACTTCAAGCAACTGTCCTTGATGTCTTCAGGAGACGCAGATGAAGCCGGCGACACAGAGCTGCAAGATGCGGGTTCCGAAAACCAGCTCCGGTCGAAAAGCTTACATTCGTGGCATCGGGGTTTGGGGTTGATGGGCTGACTGTTGTGGTGCAGGGTTTAGGTTAGGGACGGGCGCTTGGTGCATAGCAGCCTAGGGTTAGTGGTAAGGTAAAGAAGTTTCACACGTTAGAGGCTTACGGTTTAGGGGGGGGGGCTGGTGCAGCTGGGTAGTTGAGGTCTAGGATTGACTTGGTGGCTTCGGGTGTTTGGGAATGTGCATGTTTCGAGGAAATTTTGGCCAGATGGCGAAGAACCCGAGCTGGATCAGCCTATCGTTTTGTATCCAGCCAGCCCGTTTGTGGCGGGGCCCGTCTTTAATTTGACCCCCCCACCTTTTTGTTTGGCCCCCCCTCTTTTTTTCGACCCCCCCCCCTCGAATTCTCGACTGTCTGCGGCATGCCTGCTCGAGTCAAACTACAAGCCGTAAAGTCCGTCACCACTCGTCTTGCTTTCGCCGGACATGGCCCCAAAAGCCATGAAAGCGCGGGGACGGAACCGCGGAAAGAGGTCAGCTGCACGCAGCAAGCGAGAGCGGTTCCAGGCCTGCGCATATGTTTTATAGTCAGATTGTCAGCATTCCTCCCGATGCAGGCTGCGCAAGCAGCCATCCTCGCGAAGATGAAGGTGCCCGAGTGCTTGCCTCGGCGGTGCCAAACAGGCTGCATGTCGTGTCGCCCACGTCCCGGCCAGGCTCAAGAAGCTCGCGAGGTTGTACCAGCTGCCCTCCAACCTGCGCAAGGCAGAGCTGGTCAAAAGGCTCTGCGTCCAGGACGGCCTCGTCCTTCGCCCAGACGCCGAGGCCCGTATGTCTATTGTGATACTTGCAGTACATTCGTCGTATATGGCATCCCGATCGGACGCTATAAGTACAAAAGTCTGCATCATGCTGACTGCGAGCATGAGACGTTCGTGAAAGCAGCTGGAGGGCGCCGTTGACCTTGCAAACATTCCAATCGTTCGGGCCAAAGGGCGCAAGCGTAAATCGGCGACACGGGACGAGGCACCGCCCGCCAATGCAAGAAAGCAGCGCGGCAAGGGCGTGTCTTGGCTGATGGAGACCTTGGGTCAGAAGTCCCTCCGGGCCACCTTGCGTTTTAGAGTCCTTGCTTCGGACTCCACAAGTAGATTATAGATTCTGTCATATATCATGCAGAAGCTTACAGGCGCTGGACTCCCGAGAAGGCCTCCCGCATCTTGCGTATCAAGCAAATAGACGGGAAAGCTGTAGCCGCACAGTGGCCAGTTGCCATGCAGGAGACAAACCAGTTGCCATTCAGGAAACAAAGGCAAAAAGGGGTGTGGAGACATGAATGTGTTCGTTATAAGGATCACACTTAGCTGTGCTCCCCAACGTGTTAGTGTCTTTGACCGGTACAAACACGTTGTACTTTGAAGGAGCCGAGCGGTAGGCAGGTGACCTGTCAGCAGGTCATCATGTGAGGCGGAGTCGGCGGCAGATCGTATAAATTGTTTGATGAAGAAACTCGTCAGCAGGTCATCATGTGAGCCGGAATCGGCGGCAGGTGCCGGCATGATTGCCGAAAGCTTCTACGTTGGCGTCGTCGTCAGGCACTGACGCAAAAAGGCACACAAAGGTTATAAGGAGCGGTCTGGGTTCATGAGGAAGGCGTCTGTTGCACAAGAGGGAGTAAGTAAGTAAGTAAGTAAGTAAGTAAGTAAGTAAGTAAGTAAGTATAAGTAAGTAAGTATACGTAAGCAAGTAAGCAAGTAAGCAAGTAAGTAAGTAGGTAAGTAAGTAAGGAAGTAAGGTTCGCCACATGTGAGGCGGAGTTGGCGGCAGGCGCCGGCATGATTGCCGAAAGCTTCTGCGTTGGAGTCGTCGTCAGGCACTGACGCAAAAAAACACACAAAGGTTGTAAGGAGCCGTTTGGGTTCATGAGGAAGGAGTTTGTTGCACAAGAGGGAGTAAGTAAGTAAGTAAGTAAGTAAGTAAGTAAGTAAGTAAGTAAGGTTCGCCATATAGACACGGCCCTTGCAAAGAAGACGAACTGCTTGCTAGCAGATCGGGGGAATTGTTTGATGAAGAAGCTGCTTGTCAGCTGATGGAGCGAATGAAGAGACCAGGGTGCAGCTCGGGAGGGTCAAGAACCAGCGGGGTGGAGGGCACAAGCGCTTCTTCCCTTTCTCCGCGTACGGCGCAGCAGCCACTGCGTGCGCCGTCTCCTTCCAAGGCGTTGTCAAAAACAAGCTGGCTGTTTTTGACACGCAGAAGGGCGGGGAAAGGCTGAAGTTTCTTGACGACCAGGGGGTGAGCTGGAAGCCGTCCTGGAACGTCGCCAAGCTCCGCGATTGCCTCCTCGCAAAGCTGTTCGAGCCCCTCCCCTGGCTCGAACAGCGTCTTTGCGAGACAGCTCTGGGAAGTCTGCCTGGAGACAAGGCAAAATGCCAGCTTGTCTACCAGGACAGCAACTCGTAGCGTCAAGAACGAGCCGGGGGGGGTCAACAACGAGCCGGGGGGGTCAAGAACAAGCCTGAGGCTCAGAAAGAGTCAGGGGGGGTCAAGAAAAAGATCCTCCCTTTGTGGCGACAGCCACATTCATTGACAGACGCCGACGCTGAAGCAGTCACTGCTCCCCCTAAGCTGGGCAGTTTGACAGCATTTTAGTCAGGCAGAAGCCATCAATGTGAAAGGGGCATTTCTGAGCCGACTGCTAAGGGAAGAGCCGGGGTGACTGCGAATTTGCGATTCACCTCTAGCCATGGAAAAGTACACCGCGGCGTGCACATTAAAATAACGGTCGAACTGATTGTACAGTAGTACAATTCCTCAGGTTTCCTTTAGACATTGTCTAGCGTTATCTACCCTAAAATCCTAGTCTAATCATTGAGGCCGCTATATTAGGTGTGGAGCTTTCCTACGCCTGTAGTCGTAGAGTTTATCCCTTGGGCTTTTAGACGTTTCTGAGTCTCGGTGATCCGGCCACAGGCACTGGCACTAACCCCCAACATCGCCCCAAGCTTTGGGTTTAGGGTTTCCGGTTCGCGGTTCAGGTTTTAGGGTTTATTTAAAAGGCTGTTCACTCTGCGTACTGTAAGGGTCCAGGTAAGGTTCAGGGTTTAGGGTGCAGGGTTCAGGGGATTCACGACTTTTCAGATAATTTTAGAAGCCAGAATAATTACTTATATTATTCCTTGACCAGCCGATATCCGAGCGTTTGGCTCCTGATGAGCTTAGTACTAATCCCCTAAACCTAAACTTAAAACCCCAAACCCTAAACCCGAAAATAAAACCCGAAAGCCCTCAACCCTAAACCTTAATCAAGCTGAGTCGGTTCAAATTAGGGTCTGAGCTTCAGGGCTTGAGGGTCAAGGGTTGTAGGCGAAACCCTAAACCCTAACAAACCCAAAAAAACTTAAACTCTAAAAAACTTTAAGCCCTAAAATTCGGGGATTTCAGTTTAGTTTGGGTATTTAGGGTTTAGGGGTTTTGGCTTGGTTGGATGAGGCAACCTCGTGACGTTTGCAATGCAAGTCTTTCTGAAGCTCTCCATCTTGATGCAAGAGTAATCAGACGCAGATAGTGAAAATGGTGCTAGCTGGTCCCATCAATCTCAGTACCGTCGCAAGACATGAACTTCCATGCATAGGTGACTATGCATGCATACGCATATAGATACAGACATACATACGTACATTGATGGCAGAGGCACATTTGCACACAAAAATACATACTCACAAACAAATTAGATTCTCCAGATTCGTATTTAATATTCGCCGGCTTTCTTCTTTGGCTACTGTCATCTGTAAACTGCAACCCGGCACGCAAGAAGTTACGCAGACTCCTAGGAAAATGCCCCAAACCCCAAACCCCTCAACTTTTGTGAATCCCTGCCCTCATCGTAACCCACATACTAAGGCCCTAAACCCTGAACATCCCTCATAGCAACTCTCACTACACTCACAGCGCCAGAAACCCTAAACGCCCAAAAACCTTGAATGCCTGAAACTTTGTAAGAATCCTGACATTTAAAATTCGAGGATGGTGCCGGTACCGGGATACCTTGTTGTATCCCTTGTAGTATTCCGAATTCCCCATAAGAACCCTGAAACCTAATATAGGGCTATTAGGGGCCGAAACAATTCCCGATACTATTTTTTTGAGTGGGCACCTTAGTACAATTATAGTATAATATGCCCCAAGACCTTATTCTAATTATGAAGGCCCCGAAACCTTCATAGTAGCCCTTATAGGACCCTTTATAAGCCCTATTGTAATTACTAAGTACATGAGAAGCCTGAGGATGGTTCCGGTGCCCCTTCACGAGAAGCTTCTGGAAGACCAAGCTCGCCTCTTGCCGGCCAACGGCGGAGATCCCCTGACTGACCTTTAGGGTTTTGGGTTAAGGGTTTACGGGTTTAGTGTTTCGGACCTCTGAATCATTTTTTGTGGGGTGTTTTCATAGGGTTTTTAAACAGAGGCTCTATGAGGGGTTTCGGGTTGTTGGGGCTGTAGAAGGGAATTTAGGCTGTTTTCGGGTTGTTATATGGGTTTGTAGGTACATGGGTTTTGTAAAGGTTCCCTTTAATAATATTGAACCAGGCGTTCTATTATCGCTATCGGTGCATCCGGCAAAGTGGCTCAAAGCCACCAGCGAGATGTGAGGCCCGTCCTGAACCAAACAGACGTTTAGAGGCTCCCCTATGAGCATTCCAAAAAGGCAAAAAACAGTTAACGTGGAGGAACGCTAAACCCGAAACGCTAAAGTGGGAAAGCCCTTCCTCACCCTTCAACTTCCAACCCCGTGACACCCTAATCTTTTTGTAAACCCTAAACCTTCACACCCGAAGCCCGACAGCCCCCTCTAAGCGCTTAAGACAGGACCCTGCACAGAGGCTTTTCGAATCCTTTAGAACCCCCTTATGAAACCCTACACCTTAGGTTTATGGTGTAGGGGACTTTAGGAACACCATTGTAGAACTATCTTTCTAAGCCCGTGTGAAAGGAGCTTTGGCTAGAGGGCTGAGGCTGTCAGGGCTCACGGTGTATGGTTTTAGAATTTACGGGTTTTATGGATTTCGAGTTTCAGGCATTGGCGTCACGGTTTGGGCTTAGGGTTTGGTGTTTACGGTTTTGGGTTTGGGAATGGTGCGGTTTGAGTGTTCAGGAACCGGGCTGTAGTTCTTTATACCCTGATCCCTACACTCTAAACCCTAAACCCTAATCCCTAAACCCAAGATCTTACGGGGTGCAGGTTGGGACATCGGTATCCTGACCTGAGCAAACATCGCCAGGCCCATCATCAACAAGTTCGGAGAGGATTTCTTAACGGGAAGCCCGAGGTATCTATGCAACACTTTTGGGCCGTAGGTTTGAACGAAAGTCAAAGTCTGTCTTCTGCTACTATCTGCACTTGAGCCCTAAAGTGTGTTCGTTCATCAACGAGGGGCAGGTGAACCCGCTACGATTGTCTTGTCTTTTCTCAACCTTGTTGCTGCTACTCGTGGTGCTACTGTTTCGCTGACTGCGAAATAGAGGGGCCTAACACTTCGTAGTGTTATTCCCGAGGTTTCCCTATCAACTAGAATGATGGTATTATGATAGTCGTAATAACCCCCCCCCCCAAAAAAAAAAAA
>CAJNDV010007858.1:42667-52942 GCA_905221635.1 Symbiodinium sp. CCMP2456 | reverse complement strand
AACCCTAAACCCTAAACAATGAAGGGACAAACGATGCCGAGGCCGCCACCGAAGCAGTCCGTGGGCGAACTGACGGCAGTACGACGGCTGCAGACCAGCTTAGGGCCTGCTGAGTGGCTCAAGGTTAAAAATGAAGGCCGGAAAAGTCGTAATGATACACATATATAGATACATGATATGTAGATATGTATATGGGCAATGTTGCAGATATATAAACACATTATATGTAAAGATGTATATGGATATACATATCTATCTATGCAAAGGAAGATAGGTGGCATGTATGTGCACATACACACAGTATAAGATATAAGATACCGCAAGGCCTTATTAACTCATTAGAACCCGCGCACGGATCGGGGAGATTAGGGTTAGGCGTTCTGAAAGCAAGGGCACTGTAGGTGACTGGGTTGGATTCTCGTTTACATGTGCGTTACCGTTGCAGGGATGTTCTTCACATTTCGAGGTCTAGGACTCCGCCATCTAACTGAGATGCGCTTTGTTTTGAGGTGATCAGAGTCCCGCAGTGTGACCGTTTCAGGGGGGGGGGGGGGGCAACCCAGATCTTTTGAACCAGTATTCCTGCGCAGTCTCGGAAACGTCAGCGACCGAAACTTAAGCGCCTACACCCCGAAACCTTCCAAAATCCTCAAGCCTCTTCCGCATGCCGGCAACACAAACGACATCAAAGCCTACATCCAAAGCCCATGCACGCTGCATCCAACGTCGAAAACCAGAAGTGCACAAGCCTCCTAAACACATGGCTCACAGGTAGAATCGCAACAAGCCCTAAAGCAGGTAGTCGCAGGGAAATCCTTGTACAGCACTACCAGTCCGTTGTTATTTTATACAGCCCTCTCAAGCTCTTGCAGCAGCTTTGACAAATCCGTACAAGCCCCAGGAAACCCTTCTGACATCCTTCTTTTGTAACCTTCGACTTAACATGCAGCTAAATGATTGCGCAAGCCGTCGGTGCTAACATACTTCCTCACTCATACCACAGCTCACTCCGCATCAGTTCCTCTATGATCACCGAACACGATGTTCTGCCATGCTGGAATCCTCATGTAAGAATGTTACACCCTCTCCACACTGAGGTCTTCTCTTTCGTACTAGTTGGCTTTGGTGTCTTTGTTGCGCCTGCGCCGCTTCACAAAGGTGGTGCAATACACTGAGTGAAAGCCCTCCGGCTGTTTCACTAGTTGAGCTTGATCTATGATTTTTGTCTCGCATATTTCTGTTGTGCTTGTCGAAACTGCTTAGAAGGGTGCCGTAGATTGGGAACCCTAAACCCTCAACATAGCTGGGCCTAGCGACCAAGTCTTTTCCAAGGAGCTCGCGGAGGTTCGTGCACTTCAGGACGTCGGACGATGTGGGGTTAGGACTTAGGGTTGAGGGTTTAGGGTTTTAGGGTTTGGGGTTTAGGGGTTTAGGGTTTCGGGGTTTAGGGCCTACTGGTTTAGGGTTTAGGGTGTTTATATTCGTATAGAAGCCGGAAGAAGTATCAACAGTGTTCCTCAAATTTCCGTACCATAGTTGTTGATAGATAGGAGCCGGAAACCCTGTTCTGATTATTAAGCCCCTCACATTACAGGTTTTAGGGTCTAGGGCCTTGTAGGGTTTAGACTTTAGAGTTTTAGGAGTGTTATATACGGGTTGACAGAATTTCGCAGGCTTTTGTAACTTATTTCAGGCTTCTTGCAGGGCTCGAATGGGCTTGATATGATGAAGTACGGCAGTTTTTGTCGTACAGGTTTTTGGGGCTGAAGGGGTTGTGCATAACCAATGGTGTCACACGGTGTTATTAGGTTTACGCAGAGGGTCATACCCTACCCCTTGTTTAGGGTACCTACTTTTCTAGGCTTAAATGGCCTCACCACAAAACTAGGTATGCTGAAAAAGGTGCAGGGTATGACCCTCTAGGTAGAGTTTAGCACGGAATTGGGGAGCTCTAGCAGGGTGAATGCGTCCGATGCGGCAGGGTTAGGATAGGGGGCTTTAGGGTTTTGAAGTTTGAGGTTATTGGCTCCCAAGGGGCCTGGAATCTTAGAACTCAGCGTGTGTTGCGGTTGTAAGACCTGACGTCAAGAGCTTTGCGTAATGACATGGTGTTTGGGGGATAAGTACAGGGTTAGCCGTCGTTAGGGCTTATTAATTCTAAGTTCTAGGATTCAGTCTCTAGGAATATGGCGCCGGGCTACGATTTGTGGAGGATTTCCGGTTTAGGGTTTGGGCGTATTTTTGTCTATGGCTGCTTGCTCCCTCACGAAGGCTTGAGTCATGTCTTAAGGCCCGAGCTGCGCCACCACGACTTCGGTTAGGGTTTACGGTGCTGAGTATGGCGATTATTTTCTTGCTGCTCTTGTTCTTCTAACTGTTGCTGTCAGGACCCCGTCACTGCCGTTACTACCAGTGCGTATGTGCCTTTAGTTTTTGAGATGCTAGTATCCTTTTGCACTACGGGAATGAGACCAAAGTTGCGGGCTTCGGCACTTGGGCAGGGATGAGGAGATTCGCGCATTGGGCGTGACAGGTGTCTTTCACCCTACTCCCGGAAAGATGTCTCCAACGAAGTGGTATGAAGTGCTTCAACTATCGGAATCCTCAGCCGAAGACTCCACGAGCTCTAAGTACTCGCGGGCCTTAGGGCATGAGCTGTTCAACTACGGAAGGCGTAACAACCAGAGATGCCATGGGTAAACCCTAAACCCTTTAAACCCTAAACCCTACCCACGGGTATCCTATCAATGTATGCAGGAGCAGGCGGAGGCCCGCCACGCTGCTGCATCATGGATGCAGACAGCAAGAAACAGAGCCAACGGTGCTGCACAGCTAGTCACACTTAGGTAGTCTAAAAAATCAAGTAACGGCTGCCGCACATGTGCGATTTCTATACCCGAGCGCAGACTTGCATGCAGAAAATTGCAGAAGTTGGACGACTATGGCCTTGCTCTCAAGTTGTGTCAAGTTCTCCCGGGAAGAACGGGATCTTGGCTCTGTCTGCGCTGTTCAGGTTTTAGAATTTAGGGTCTAGGGTATGATGCTGACAATTCTTCTGAATCCCACCCCATATCCACGACCCTCAACCCCCAACCCCGACTCCAAGCCCAACCCTTATCGGCCCTTGAAGCCAGGGCAGGCAGGGTTTGAGGGCTTGGCCGACAAAGCCCAAACCCGAAACCCCTACACCCTAAATTCTACATCCCCTGAACCCTACGCCCATAATCCCCGAAGCCCTGAACCCTAGTGCTTTAATCTCTGGTTGCCCAGGCAGAGCAGCAACGGTGTGTTTTGGCCGAGTCGCTCACAGAAGCTTGGATGTTTGAGCCGGAAAGTCCCTGCACTCTGTGGGTTTAGGGTGTAGGGTTTAGCTTCGGAAGGTGCCCGTACTTTGTAGCACAACCCCCATTACAAGCGCTCAAGCCTACCTGAAACGGCATCCGCCGGTTCAGCATTCGGTTGCTAACATGAGGTATAGCCGTAATATGGGCCTAAATAATTGCCTATACTATTTTTGGGGGAGGTGCCGCGTGCAAGGCGTGTAACATAGATCTGCAGAACTATAGTGACACAATTCATGAGGTGTCCACAGTATCTTGATTCACAACACTGAATCCGGAACACTCTGCACCGAGGAGGCTGGCTCCAACATCAGCAGACTGCAGCAGATTGTCGACGAGGCGCTGTGCCACAGAAGCTCCGAAAGCCGGAAATCCCCAACAGCACCACAGCGCCAAGGTCTTCCAGACAATGTAGGGGCAGAATAGTTATAAACTTAGTATGCATTGGGGCACATGAGTGTAAGATAGCTATAGTATATTATAATTGAAGCCCTGCTCCAACTCCTCTGAGTCCTAATGGCTTTGATGGTTCATGCTGGGCACCTAAGTCTCTTTATGCTCTTTTATTTGGGGTCTCCGGAATTTCTGAAACTGCACATCAAAGCCGTAAACCCTAAACCGCTCTAAACCCTCCTAGGCTTCAGGGTAAACTATAGGGGTTACTTTAAGGGTACTATAGGTCACGCCCCAACCTTCATGATCTTCATCCGCCCCCATGTCTCACCTGCATGGAACCGTCGAATATGGAGGTCTGAATAAGTAGTTAGTATAAACATATAAATACGTAAACAAGTAGATACATCACTATACATGTATGTATGTATGTATGTATGTATGTATGTATGTATGTATGTGTATATATATATATAATATACTTCGACATTCATGCGTTTAAATTCGTAGTTCCTTCTCAATTAACATACACCGCCCTGATTGAAAGATGAACGCCTCAACATTAGGCTGATGTAAAACCCTAAACCCTAAACCCTAAACCCTAAACCCAAATGCCCGTAGGCTTTCACCAGCTGATCAGTTGCTCACCCCTTACATGGTGAGTAACTCAGGAATTTGAAAGTCTTAGTTCCCCAATACCCAACCTTTTGGGTTCTTATAATCTGGTAGTAATCTGAAAGTTTAACCTGTCAGTTCCCTGGCCCATTGGGGAAGGAAGAAGTAGTATGACTCTTATTGGTGATGGTTCCGTGCTTTTAGCTGCAGCTACAGGTTAAGTTTTCGGCGTCGTTGTCAGCGGCTGGCGGGTCGTAAACCCAGTAGTACGAACACAGACATTAAACCCTAAAGAACCCAAGTTGGCCCAAGATGACTCACCACACAGGGACGTAAATCCTAAACTGCCAGTTCTCCCCTAAACTCTAAACCCTAAACTGCGAGTGCTAAGCCGCAGCCGAAGGCTCACGTAGCAGTCCGTAGCAGCTCTCCCAATCATGTTGCTGATGGCTAGCTCTGTGTTTGGGCTGCTTGTGGCTGCAAGGGCGGCGACCATCTCGCCGATCGTGGCTAGGCGATTCAAGCCCGTTGAACAGAGATTGGTTTCCATTCTCCGCACTGCGCGCCCCAAACCCGAAACTCCTTGCAGTAAACCCTTCCTTATACTAGAACCACGGGTAATTGGGAAGAACGGGCGAGATTTTGTTTCGGAGGGGGGGTCTAGGAACGATATCGAAAAACCACAATCAAAGACACGGAGTTCCTTAGGCTAAGAACCTTCCTAAACCCCGCAAAACCAAAAATCCTAAGTCTCAAATCCTACCCATAACTCCTTCCCCCGGCCCTATACTCGAAGCCTAGGTCCATGCTATTATGGAATTTGGTCCCCCCCAGAACTAGAATTTTCTTTTGGGATCCAATGTCATGATGGTATAAAACCCTAAACCCTGAACCCAAAACCCCAAACCCTAGAACCCTAAAACCCTAAACCCTAAACCCTAAACCCTAAACCCTAAACCCTAAACCCTAAACCCTAAACCCTAAACCCTAAACCCTAACTAGTATATACACATGGACCTCCGGGAGCCGGTGCGTTCGACGAAGGATTGGTGTAACATAGGGGCCTTAATAATTACCTATTCTATTTTGGGGTTTAGGGTTTAGGGTTTAGGGTTTAGGGTTTAGGGTTTTGGGGGTACTTTCTTATAGTTATAATACAGTACGTATACCCCGAAACCCCATTCTAATTATTAAGGCTTCTACATTAGGGGCTTATGGCGTTTATGGTTTCGGATCTTAGAGGGCTCAGGGTGTACATAGGAGTCTAAGATGTGGGGTGTTGAGAGTTAGGGTGTATATCAGGTTCAGCACCTAGAGTCAGCTCCCAGAAGTTGGAATACCCCAAACCCCAAACCCCTAAACCCTTAAACCCCTAAACCCCCAAACCCGAAACCCTAAAACCCTAAAGCCCTAAACCCCCTAAACCCCTAACCCCCAAACCCTAAACCCTAGGGTTTCAGGGGCTCCCGACCCCAGGGTTTAGGGGTTTAGGACATAGGGTCTAGGATCCTAAACCCTAAACCCCTAAACCCCCAAACTTTAAAACCCTGAACCCTAAAACCCAGGAAACCGGACGTACGGTGTGCACGCCAATGGTTTGTTTGGAAGTTTGAGGGTCGAGGGCTTCAGGGGCTGGGCTTGAGGGTTTTGAGTTTAGGGCCTGGGGTTTAGGGCTTTAGCGTTTAGGGTTTAGGGGGGTTCAGGGTTTAGGGGGAGTAGGGTTCAGGGGGTTTAGGGGCTTTAGGGTTTGGGTTCTGGGGTTTAGGGCCTGGGGTTTAGGGCCTAGGGTTTAGGGCTTGGGGTTTAGGGTTTAGGGCCTAGGGTTTAAGGTTTAGGGCCTGGGGTTTAGGGTCTAGGGTTTTAGGAATTAGGGTTTAGGGTTTAGGGTTTACAGTTCAGGGCTGGTGGTGAAGAAGAACATGATGATGACCATGGCGATTATGACATCGGTGGTCGGTCCCATTACCCATGAGATTTCCATATACCCATTCAAGCCTAAACCCTAAACCCTAAACCCTGCACCTCATGAACCCTAAACCCTAAACCCTAAATACCCATGAGTCTTCTCCGTACCCTACAAGTAAGCCCATGAACCTGAATCCTAAACCCCTAAACCCTAAACCCCTAAACCCTAAACCCTTAACCCCTAAACCTTAACGCCTAAATCCCTTCAAGCAGTGCAAGCAAGGTCTTCTCTGGAACTCCGAATCCGCAGCTGGTCATCGAAGAGGCTTTAGCATTTGGGCTTTAGGGTTTGGGCTCAAGGGTTTTAGGTAGGGTTTGGGATTAGGGTTCGAAGTTTAGGGTTTTAGGGTTTTAGGTTTAGGGTTTCTGGGAGGGGAAGCTTGGAAATTGTGCGCCGTCTTCAAAGCGACGTCTGAGGTATGATGCGAAAGGATTTAGATTTAGAAGCCTGGGCAGTTTCTAACGCTGCTCCTGGGGGCTTCAGGGTTTAGGGTTTAGGGCTTAGGGTTTAGGAAACCTTGCTTTAATTGCTGAGGTCCTACATTGGTTTCCAGGTGTCCAATATAGAAGAGACAGATCGGTTATGGCACCTTTTTTCAGTTGTTCCTACCCGAAGACCAGGGGTATTTTAGAAGTCTGAATGATCTTGGGGGTTCCTTAATGTAATTATGGCTGTAATTAGTATATCCTCAACAGCCGTGCTCCAGTTTTTCAAAGGCCCTTTTGTTTAGGCCTCTGTCATGGTTTCCTTAGAAGACAACAGGATCTACCCATAGGCTCCATGATAGTTCCATTTTGAGAGTACCCTATAGGATTCTAAATATAATATACACCTACCCCAAACCCTAAACACGAAACCCAAAACCTCATAACTCCAAAACCCTAAACCCTAAACCCCTAAACCCTAAACCCCAAACCCTAAACCCCTAACCCTAAACACAAGACCCAACACCTCATAACTCCTAAGCCCTAAACGCCAAGCCCTAAACTCGAACCTTGCTTGAAGAGTCGGCCAAGCACCCTACCACAGTGATCCCCGGAAAGTTGGAACTAGGGGCCTGTAACCCTTACACCCTACAGTGAACCCCAGAAACCTAGGGGTTTAGGGTTTAGGGTTAACCCCGGAAAGTTGGAACATTAATTTAGGAGGATTCGTGCGGAGATTCCCCATACTTCACCTTAAGGGCATGAGGATAATGATGTTCCAACTTTCTGGCTTCTACTGTAGAGTCAAAGCCATAAACAACGTTCGAAACTCTCAAACTGTAACGCAAAAAACAGAAATGTACTATAGAGGTCTGAATGCTCGGAAATACTATTCCTGAACCCTTAATGTAAAGCTAGCTCAATACCACAATACCTTATTCTAGTTGGTAAGGCCCCAATCTCAAACCCCAAAGTCGTAAGCTCATAAATGCCCTACGGCCCGTCCCTGGAATCCTTGAAGCCATCCGAGTCCCTTCACATCCGCGCCTTCTGAGTCTCTGTGAGCCGACCACACCCTGCTAGAACCATTAGGCGCGTATACTACCTGTGCAGGCCGCATTGACGAATCTGCAACACCACCTTCGAGGCTCTGTTTTGATTTTAGGGCGGGGCAGGTTACCGTTCCAGGCGGTGGCGTAAGGGTTGAACTTATAGGAGCTGCTTTACGGTGCTCCTATATCTCAGACCAGTTTAATTCAACATCACATCGGAAGGTTTTCTTTCTGAAGCTCCGAATGCGGTGCCTTGCACAAATCTGTAAAGTCCCTTGTCGATGTCGACAGGTTGCAGCAGTGCCGGATCATTGCTCGGCCGCACCAATGTGACTGTGGGCTATCGGGGCTTCTGGGTTGAGGGTGCTGGCAATAACAGCTTCGTCGTGCGTGGCTGCCAGCCCGCAGAGAGACTACTGCTGTCGATTCTGCAGCCGAGCATTTCGAAGACAGTGGCCAACTACATCCGGGACGAGATAGCTCGAGACCACACTGGCGAATTGGACCTGCCAGACATGGAGGTCGCCGTGGAGACTGCTGCAAACTGCTCGCACCAGGTTGGCCCAGACACAGTCCCAACGTACAACCCCAGCGTGGACGACCACGGCTGCTTCGTCAGCCACCAATCACAGTTCCTGAGCTGCTTTTCAGTACAAGCTGTGCTGTAGTTTTTCCCGTCTCAACATTCCATCATTTCACAGACCTCAGCATCTTCAGTATCAAAGACTCCCTCCGCCTCCTCTTTCCTCGACTTGTCCTCCTTCATTCGATGTAACCGGTGTCACGCTCGTCGTAGCGCGTAACTAGAGATGATGGCAGCAACGCCCGGATAATGAAGAGGAGGGGGAGCCGGAGTATCAGTTATCAGCAGCAGAAACACAGCAGTAGCCACAGTTGCAGCAGCCAGTATCTGCGGTGGTGGTGGCGGTGGTGGTGGTGGTGGTCTGGTGTCTGGTGGTGGTGGTAGTAGCAGCAGTAGTAGTAGTAGTAGTAGTAGTAGTAGTAGCAGCAGTAGTAGTAGGAGGAGGAGGAGGAGCAGCGGGCCCCCAGCGCCTAGGTACGGATAGATTTTTTCGGATTTTACGTGGCTAGGACGGCACTTCGGGGTTGTGGGCGGGGTGGGTGGCGGCTAATGACGGTAGTAGTAGTCGTAGTCGGAGCAGGAGGGGGAGCAGGAGGAGGACGACGAGGACGAGAAGTGGTAAGTGTCGGAGGAGGAGAAGCAGCGGCGGAGTAACAGCTACCAGAAGCAGCAACACAGCAGCCAGTGTCTGCTAGTGGTCGTGGTGGTGGTGGTGGTAGTTGACGAAGGGGAAGTGGCAGGTAAGTGGTCGCAGTAATCGTCGTCGTAGTAGTAACTTAGTAGTAGCAGTAATTAGTAGTAGAAGAGGAGGAGCAGGAGGAGGAGGAGGAGGATAAGCGGCAGTGGTAGTGGTAGCCGTAGCAGTAGCAGGAGTGGCGTTCAGCAATACCTAGAACGGCAGTGAAAGCTTCTTGCAACTCGGGTGGACAAGAATGTGGAGCTAAGGAACAACTGCTACAACTATGGTACAGACATCTCCACGGATACCTTCGCCCAGCCCGGCCGAGGGTCTGGGCACAAGTGGACTCCTGTCTGAAGAAGTTGTGCAGATGCTAAGCCCCAAACCCTTAAACCCGACACCCCAAAAGCTTTGAAAACCTAAATCCCTAAGCTCCCAACTCCTAGGTCCAAACCCGGAAACCCAATCCCGCAAATTGAAGCTTCGGGAGCCAGGTCAATTGGGAAATAGAGGGTGGAGCCCTCGACTGGCTTCCTGAAACGATCACAAACGCACCAGTTCTTAAACGGCCAACTTTGCAAACATGTTGCTTCTCAGAAGTAAAATTGATCGCTGAAACCTGGAAGCCTAGATCTTAGTTCTTAAACGCTAGACTTCGAACAGTCTGAAAGTTTGCAGGTTTGCTTCCTTGGGTGCTTAAGAAGTTCGACCCATTGCATTGGATCCAACAAAATCATTCCCAACCCTTACCCTAACCGTTAAACTCCCAAACCCTCAACCCCTAAACCCTAAACCCTAAAGCCCTAAAGCCCTAAACCCTAAACCCCTAAACCCTAAACCCTAGACCCTAAACCCTAGAGTTTCGGGGAAAGCCAACAGCCGAAATCCTCAACTACTACAGTCCCCAACGTGAATTCAGCCGAATAAAACCCTAAACCCTAAGCCGTTAAACCACAAAGATATAGGGGCCTTCAGAATCAGCACGACCATGTAGCACTCCTCCTTCAGTTCGCCGTATAGAAACCTTCTCAAACACGAGCCCATCATACTTATACCGACTCCTATTACGGCTGGGGGTTCAGGGTTTGAACAGATTAACCTTATACTAAGCCCTAAACCTTGAACCCTAAAACCTAAATCCTATAAGCCCTAAACCCCAAGCCCTATAAACCCCTAAACCCTAAACCCTACAAACCCTATAGACCCTATGAGCCCTAAACC
>CAJNDV010007858.1:6846-24572 GCA_905221635.1 Symbiodinium sp. CCMP2456 | reverse complement strand
GTAGTAGTAGTAGTAGTAGTACACAGGTCGCCGAGGCTGCGCGCATGGCGCTGCTCCGGGACCGTCTCGGTCAGCTGCTTGTTGGCCCCATCGCGGAGCCACATGCCTGACAGGAAAGCAAGGTAAGGGTTTAAGGCTAATGCAGCTATAAGCGGGCAGGGTGTTAGGGCTCATTGTAGAGTTTAGGGGCTGGGTTTCGGGTTTTGGGGTTCGGGGGTTCATGAGTTGCAAGCTTTGAAACCTATAGCTGCTTAGCTGGAGTATTTCTGGCTTTATGGGCTTAGGATTTAGTGCTTAGGGTCCCGGACATGGCGAAGAGAAAACAGGCGATTCCAGGACAGCACAGATTCGATCCAAAGGTTATGCAGACGCCACTTTCGGAAGTAGATGCTACAGACCCTAAACCCTAAACCCTAAACCCTTATTATCAAGTTTACGCCCCTTGTTTGGAAGAGGAAGATCCCAGTAATTGTTGTTCTGATCTCGCTCCGGTGGCATCTGCGCTTGTCTGTTCATAAAGACCTGATTAGTCATAACATGGGGCTTAGGAAGCCATAGCCGCGAAGATTATGGGCTTCAGAGACTCTGAGGGCGTATATGTTACCTTTTGGTT
Organism: Symbiodinium sp. CCMP2456; assembly: GCA_905221635.1. Classification (NCBI taxonomy): domain Eukaryota; class Dinophyceae; order Suessiales; family Symbiodiniaceae; genus Symbiodinium; species Symbiodinium sp. CCMP2456. The sequence goes on along the minus strand of CAJNDV010007858.1, from coordinate 23,959 downwards.
CTGGGCGGTGCTCTATGGTGCTCTACAAGCTGAGGCATCGTGTTGCGGCAGGGATTGGATGTTTATTTAGGTTATGTCAGGGTTTAAGTTTGAGAACTAGTCGTGGGGGGATCTATGGTGCTGCATATTCTGAGGTTCGTTTCATGTGGCGGCAAGGATTGGATGAGAGTTTAGGAGCTTAAATACTACCACCTTTTATGTTGCACCACGTCTTTTCTCTGAATATCATGCTTGCCCTAGTTCACGAAGATCAAAATCTTTTGGGAAGGAAGCACCTTCGAGGTTTCCGACTTGCGTAATAAGTTCGGGCCTCCCTCAGCGACCCGACCCTTTATAGGGTTCAGGGTTTGGGGTTTAGGGTACAACCCCGACTACATCGAACACTGCAGCATTCTTGCCGAGGCTTCGGGTGGATTTGCAGAAGCTGCGCTGCGATGCCATGGAGGCGATACTTGCAATGAGAAGTTGTCTATATGGGTAGTTCATTAAATTAAGGTCCCTCTTTGGGTCCCCAATATAGTATTCAATATAGTACGGCACCCTTATAAAAAGGACCCCCCAAAGGGACCCTAATTTAGAAAACTACTAACCCTTATAGTTTGTGTAAGGATCTAGACAGGTTCTTTAGGCTTCTATTCGGGTTCTACACTTGGCTCTGTCTTGTGTTGTGTGGTTTATAGGCTTTATAGGGTTTCGGAATCGAATTGTGCAATTGTTGCTGTAGGGTTTTCAGGGAGGGATAGTCACACGTCATTGGGATGCTGCATGCAACATGCGCAAAACTCTCCGACCCCCAAACCCTAAGCCCGAAACTGTAGCTAGCATAGCAGCTCCCACCACTGGCTCGACAAAATCTCGACCACCAATTCCGAGATGTGCTTGGCCCCATGAGTTTGGGGCGACTGGCTTTGGGGCTTAGGGGCTTGGGTTAACTGACGGACAGCACCAATTGCACAACAGTAAATCTTCAATGGATCCATGGACACGGATTGGGGACATGACAGGGCCCACAGCCTCAAGGCTCATCCCTCTGAGCCGTGAAGCCCTAAAGCTCTAGACGTTGGCCGGCGTGCAGCCCCTGAAGATTTCCCGGTTAGTAGCTGAAGGGTGAGTCCTGCACTTGCCACACTTTAGAATTTCGTGTAGTTTAGGGTGCCGGTATAGCATCGTCCATAAATCTGTGCACGGGTTGTTGCCCGAGCCCTCGCAAGACTGCGCAAATCACCCTAAACCCTGAACCCTAAACCCTAAGCCCTAAACCCTGAACCCTAAATCCTCAACCCTAAACCCTAAACCCTACACCCCTAGACCCTAAACCCTAAATTCAGGGTTTGAAGTTTCTTTAGGGTTTCGGGTCTTTAGGGTTTCCCTAAATCCTAAACCGGTGAGGAGGTGAAGGAGTTTCAGAGCTTCTGCGATCGACGGACAGCTGCAGTGGCGAAGCGCCTGCAGGTACCCAGTAGCTTGGGGTTTTTTGTGTTTAAATTAGGAAAAATACTGTAGGGGCCTTAATAATTACCAATACTATTTTGGAGGTTCCTTATTATAATTATAGTATATTTGTGTTTAAATTAGGAAAAATAGGGGCCTTAATAATTACCAATACTATTTTGGAGGTTCCTTATTATAATTATAGTATATTGGGGCCCAAAACCTTATTCTTTGTATGTACCTTCGTTGAACCCTAAACCCCTCAAGCCCTTAACCCTGTAGTCCCTCAAATCCCTAAACCCCCAAACCTGCACCCTTAAACCTTGTCAAAAGCCCTGAAGATGGAAATCGTAAGGTGTCGGGTAGGGTTTGCGTAGGCTGCTTTCAGGGCACCATAAAAGGTCCACGCCCCAAACCCTAAACCGTGTTAAGGGCCGGGATTTGATGGGCTTGAAGACGGTGGTTCAAGGGTTGCGCGGCCTAGAGAGTTGGGTTCCGTGCAGCCCAGACCTAGACCCTAAAGAACCTACCTTTTTAAGGACTTATATAAGGAAATCATAATAAGAAGCCCTAAAAAGGTAGGTCCTTTAGGGTCCAGGGACGGCCTGCTCGATTAAACAATTGCGTTGGCAAAGTCAGCCTTCACCCGGGAAGGAACCTTCAATCTGAAGGTTCTTCGGACTATCGTTAGGGCCAATCGCCGAAGGTTTAGGTTAATATAGGGGCCTCAACACTTAGAACAGGATTTTGGGTATGTTATACTATATATATATATATTGTATAATACGCAACCCCCAAAACCCTTGTCTAATTATTAAGGCCCCTCGATTAGAGCTTAGTCTAAGAGTTTCGCTTGTTGCCGCTGACAGCCGGTTTGAGAAACTAGTCCCAGCTCGCGCAGTTCCTCATGTAGGGGCCTTAATAGTTAGAATAAGGGTTTGGGGGTTCCTTAAAAGGGTTCCTTAAAGGGTTCTATAAGGGCTACTATGCGGGTTCAGGGTTTAGGGGTCTTAATATTTTTTTAATACGGTTTGGGGGTTCCTTGTTAGAATTACATGTGACAAGGTGCCGTAGCCATGCCGACTCTCAAAACCTCGTTCTTAAAGCTCGACAGGCAGACAGACTGTGACAGACCTTAAGTCAAGGAATCTGGGTTTCTTGGGATTACTAGCGTTTAGGGCCTAGAGGCTCTCAGTAGCTGCGCAAAGCGGAAAGAAACAACTAATCGGAACGACACCGGACCAGGCTTAGTTGTGAGAGTAGCAGTAACAAATAACGATAGTTCTTGTAAGAATAACCGCAGTAATATATTGGAGATAATATCAATCAATTTCACCATCATCAGTCAGTCAGTCAGCCAGTCAGTCAAGCCATCATGACAAATCCAAGTGCTAAACCCTAAAACCCGAACACTCAACATCCTCATAGACAGCCTTAGAAGTATAGAACAATAGAACCCTTAGGGGAACCTTATAGATAACCCCGCATAGATAGCCTCATAAAGCCTTAAACCCTAAACCCTTAGCCAGAAGGTCCTCGCAGACAGCTTATAAGTATAGAACCCCTAGGGGAACCTTACAGATAACCCCTCATAGATAGCCTCATAAGCATAGTACCCTTAAGCCCTAAAGCCTTAACCAGAAGGAATCTAAGGCCTCTCATAGATAGCCTCATAAGCACAGACCCCTGGCAAGAATCTTCGGCCTGACATCTTGTAGGAGTGGCAAGAGATGCGGTCCTTGCAGAAGGACAGCCGGGACTCCGGTGCTTCAGGAGTTTGGGGTTCAGGGTTTAGGATTTTATGGTTTCGGGTACAGGGTTTAGGGTGAATATAGGCGCCAAGATATTTACCTATACTATTTGGGGGGCTCCTTACTATCATCCTAGTATAGCATAGCCCAAAACCCTATTCTAATTATTAAGACCCCTACATTAATAGTTAAAGGTAGGGGTAAGGGGTTTACGATGGTTTAGGGTTCAGGTGAGTTTGGGATTCAGAGGGTTTCAGGCTCCGAAATTGTTTTTGGCCCTAGACCCTGAACCCAAAAGCCTAAACCCTAAACCGGAACCCTGAGCTTTTTCAAGGGGTTAAGGCAAGTTTTGAGGGCTCAGAGCCCCAGACTTTAGAGTCTAAGGTTTAGGGTTTAGGGTTTAGGGTTTAGGGTTTAGGGTTTAGGGTTTGGGAGTTCAGCGCTCAGCGCTTCAGGCTGACAAGATTCCTCTGGGGGTTTCCGAAAACAGGGGAGGGACCCCAAACAAAAGGACCCTAAATAGTAGGATCCCTGTTAGAAGGACCCTAAAGTAAGCCCTAAACCCTAAACCCTAAGCCCTAAGGAAACTCCCATATCGGCTTACTAAGTGGGTTCGGGGATCCGAGGTTCGGAGAGCTTTACAGTTTAATATAGGCGCCCTTATTAGTAACTACCTAGACTACTAGGGTTTAGGGTTTAGGGTTTAGGGTTTGGGGTTTGGGGTTTGGGGTTTAGGGTTTAGGGTTTTGGGGGTTCCTTGTTGTAGTTATGGTATACTGTGCCCCCGAAGCCCGATTCTAATTTCCAAGGCCCCTAAACCCTAAACCCTTATAGTAGCCCTTATAGAACCCTTTAAGGAACCCTTCACAGGAGCCCAAAAAACCCTATTCTAGTTATTTTAGGGCCCCTACGTTATTCCAGGTTTCCCTGTGGCCCCTTGTTCCCTTCCTCTGGCCTTAGGTTCCTTATAAAGCTACACACTCAGCCCAACAGGGAACCCTTCTTGCTTCTAGGTTAAAGGTGATCCTAGTAAACCCTAAACCCTAAACCCTAAACCCTAAACCCTAAAACCCTATAAGTATTCTGATTGAGGTTTCTGAGAAGAGCTGGAGCGGACCAGGGGTTTCAGGTTTAGGGACCGCATGGAGGGGCTGCAGGGCTTGAGGTTTCGGGGTCTGTAGTTCCTAAATGTAAAACCCTAAACCCTAAAACCCTAAACCCTAAACTCCTAACCCCTAAACCCTAAACTCCTAACCCCTAAACCCTAAAACCCTAAACCCGGGTTTAAAGAACTTTGGGTTGAGAGTTTCAGGGGTTTCGGTGTCGATTTAGGGTTCAGATCTACCGTTCCAAGGTTTTCGGTGCCGGGCTCAGGGGTCTAGGATTTGTAGTGTTCATGGTTTAGGGCTTTAAGGTTCAGGGGTTTAGGGGCTTTGGGTTAGGGTCTAGGGTTTATAGTGTTCACGTCTACCATTCAGGGATTAATGTGAGGGTCTTTGAGCTGTCCCATTGGCAAGTTCGATGCCAAAGCTAGAATACAAGCCTTACGGCGACTCTACAGAGCCGCGCACCATGCCTAGAAATACCAATACGCAGACCCATCCAACTCTACAAGACCCCTCTAAATCCCTATCTTTAGCCAATATTAAAACCCATACAACCCTGCAAGACGCAACTAAATGCCTTTTTTCAGCACCAAAGCTTAACGACCCTCATAATCCAAGTCACCCCACGAATCAGGAAATCCTTCATGCCGAATGCGAGTCGCAAGTCATGGATCACTGGAAGAGTTGGCTTAGGGTTCCTGAGAGGGTTCTAGTTGGCTTAGTGTTTGATTCAGGTACTGTAGAGGTTTGGGTTTGGGGGTTTGTTGGGTTTGTTTGTGTGTTTTACAACTCTCTTTGGTTCAAAGACGTGGGTTTTGTCAGGTGTAGGGGGGGTTCAAGTCTACGGAGTTGTCTCTTTTGGCTTCAGGTTTCAGGCTTCAGGACCACAGTCTCTACCTTTAGACCGCAGCATCTAGGATTTAAGGGCTCTCTGCCAGATTTCAAAGTGCTGTTCCTGGTAAAAACACTGTCAAGCCTCCAAGAGCTTTAAGACTTCTTGAAGCCATACGAGACAATCCCATCAAACCCCAGACCGCGAATCCTAAAGCACCTAATATAGAAGTCCTGAATAATTACAAATATTCTTTCGGGAGTTCCCTGTTATAATTATAGTTTGTATAATGGGCCCCAGACCCTATTTAAATTATTAAGGCCCCTACACCCTAAACCTTTATAGTAGCCCTTTTAGAAACCTTTACGGAAACCCTTTAAAGGAGCCCCCAAAAGCCTATTCTAAGTATTAAGGCCCCTAGATTGGTACCCATTTAATGCGTTTTTGTTGCAGTTCTATAAAACCCTAGACCGCGAATCCTCAAGCACCTGAACCCGAAACCCTTGTATCAGATGGAACAGCCTTCTAGTACACCCTGTTACTGCGTTTCTGTGCAGTTCGCCCAGCTTAGGAGCGGGACCTCGCCCAGTGCCGCTCCGAACTCGCCAGCTGTGAGGCCGCCCCCGGGAGATTTGTCAGCGATCTGTCGCGGGTTTTAGGTAGGGGGTTTAGGGTTTAGGGTTCAAGTCTGGGTTTAGTTTAGGGGGGGTTCTGCGGGTTTTGTTGGGGCTTGTCAAGGCTTCATGGCGACTTGGTTGAAAACCCCAAGCCCTAAACCGTATCGGTTTGGAAGGGACGGCTCCTGAGTGCGCTGCACGGTTCAGAAATCTTGGCTTGAGTGATCAGCTTACATGGCTCACGCAAGTTACAGAGAGGGACCCACGGTTTAGGGTTTATAGGGTTTATATGGGTTTAGGGTTTCAGGGTTTAGGGCTTCAGGGTTTTAGGGCTTTAGGGTTTTAGGGTTTAGGGATTTGGGGTTAGGGATCTCAATTCTGCGTTCTCCTCTGTTGTGATATACGTGATGCTTCATTCCCCCGTCTCTGTCACTGTCAGCGAGGTCGGAGGGTGAAAGCAAACCTGCAAAGTCCAACCATATACAGCAGTCTTATGAGCCACGTATAGTAGGCCACCTCATTATAGGCCTATAGTAACCCTGTAGTTGGGAACTAAGCCCTAAATCCCGAAGAGCAGGATCGACCCTTCTGAATCCTAAACCTTATAGCTGCTTGTACCATGCCAGAGCCGCTGCGCCGTTCTACGCTCTGCACAGCAGAGCAAAGCGCTGCTGACGCTGCTTGGCCAGCAATTTGTGTAATAGGGTGCCGCATGAAGAGCAAACGTTTATGGGGTGCCCCAAAGGGACCATGATTTTGGCAGTTACCCACATGGAAAAAAAGCATTCGACTAGTGCCTCCAGATGTTTTAGTTTAGTGCTCCTGAAATGCGAGAGCCGGGAGAAGAAGGAGTCGCCTCGTCGCTGCGGCTGCGGAGGCCTTGCCACCCAGCCCGGGCCTGGATAATCTCAAGGCCGGGCAGGAGGAGGTCCATGGGAGTTCTCATAATAAAACACTAGTGCGACATAAAAGTGAAAGGTTCCTATAGCTATTGATAACAACAATAAGAATAAGAGTTCATAGCAATACTATTACTACAGCTATAATTATAATCATTAAACCATGGTGCTAATAGTAATTAGTTAGAACACTAACAACAAAACTAACATCAAAAATACTAGCAATAGTAATGGTCGCGGAAAGTCATAGTGAAGCAGCCCTACATAAACCCGCCCATTGACGCTTCTAGCTCCTAAATTTTGGGCTCGCCCAAACAGGTGAAGTCGAAGAACATGGGGGGGGGTTCTGGGTTTTAGGGTTCCAGGGTTTCGGGTTCAGGTTTTGTAGGGTGTAGGCGTTAGGCTTTAGGGTTTAGGCTGCTTATACTAAGCCTCGGCCACCTAGACCCTAAACCCTAAACCCTAAACCCTAAACCCCTAGACTTCATGAACCTCCATCCCCCAAAGAAGGCCCAGATGAAGCCTATGCCTTCTCAAGAAGACCCTACCACCCTAACGCCCCAAAGCCGTAATACAGGGGCCTTGAGAGTTACCTATATTATTTTGGGGGCTCCTTGTTCTAATTTAGTGTAACATACCCCAATTAAGGCGTCTACATAAAAGCCCTAAACCCTAAGCCCTAAACCCTAAACCCTAAGCCCTAAACCAGCCCTAAACCCTAAACCCTAAACCCTACGCCCTAAACCCTGAACGCTAAATTCTAAAGCCTCGCATGAAGCCGTTAGGCTCGCTTCACAGCCGACGGCGTCCTCGGCGATCCGGTAGAGGCTCTGTCGGAGCTGAAGAAGGACATTTAGGGTGTTTAGGGTTTTAGTTAGGGTCTAGGGTTTTTTGGGGTTTTAGGATTTAGGGTTTTAGGATTTAGGGTTTAGGGTTTAGGGTTTTTAGGGTTTTAGGATTTAGGGCTTTAGGGTTTTAGGGCTTAGGGTTTAGGGTTTTTACGGTTTTAGGGCTTAGGGTTTTAGGATTTTAGGGTTTAGGGTTTTTAGGGTTTGGGGTTCAGGGTTTTGCGGTTTAGTGTCGGGTTTCGCCGAACCGTAGGGTTTAGGGTTTAGGGTTTAGGGTTTAAAGGACCTACATGTTTTGGCTCCTTATTATCAGTATTATTTCCTCATACAAGTTTTTAGGAAGGTAGGTTTTTTTGGGCTTGAGGTGGGGTTTAGGGATTGCTGTTTGGGGTTTAGGGTTAATGGACCTGCTTGGAGGGTGTGTTCGGTTTTCTGTTCTCGAGGCCGGTTGCGATTTATAGGGATTTTGATCTTATGCGGGTCAGTTTTGGTGCAAGTAGCTCGTTCAGGCTTTTTGTGAAGGATAGGGGATTTGGTAAGCAAGCTGTAAGAAGTAGGGAAATTATAGGTTGGAAGTCCAGTGGCCCCATATAAATAGTGACCTCCGGTTTAGGGTTTGGGGTTTAGCACAACATGCACCTTCAAGTGCAGGGCACGAGCTTTGGGCTCTCTTGCCGGGTTTAGTGAACCGAGTATTATTATTGCCACAATCACGACAAGTGTTATTATTAGTAGACTGCTATTCGCTTTATTGTTGTGATATGTTATGATTATTATTGTCAGTTTTTCAAGTACACAGTAATCGTGCATGTTACCAAATACTAACCAGCAAAGCGACTGTCCCAAACCTAGCACGCCATTATTGGGTCCTGGGCACCAGCAACCTAAGCGAGCCTTTTGCGCGTCGTGCTTAATCGGAGTCGGCGCGCAGCGTGCACATAGTCGTAACACACAAAAATCGAACACGAACGACACGAACAACGCAAACATACGAAAAAGACGAAAAACGCGAAACCCGATATTATATGATGACTACCCATGTTCAGCAACAAGCCTCAATAAGCCGCTACAACCACAAACACCCAAAATCCCTAAACCCCAAAACCCTTGGGCCCTGGCACGCATAGGAAGCTTTCCAGAAGCCGGCATTAAACCTCTATGTACAAGCCCGTAGTGAAGCCCTGAAAGCAAACTGTGAAATCCGAGCCAGCACCCTTGCAAGCATGCCTTTATAATGAAACTCGTACAAAAACTCCCAGGACCCTCCCAAACAATCGAATCCGAGCCCTAAACCCTAAAAGCTTTACAAACTTTGACCCTGACAGAATGCCGAAAGGAGCTCGATCTCGGCTTTCTGAATGCCGCCGTGGTGGCAGGCGAGGAGGAGACGGTGCCCTGGCGGCAGTTTTTGAGGTGTGTAGGGTGCTTACCACAACCCCCCCAAAAGAACCTTCTCTCCGAAGAATTTATAAAAGGAAAGCAACTTGATTTGTCGGCAACCTCACAAAAAACTCACATCATGCCATGCAGCCTCCCACCGCGGAAAAGCCCTTCGCCATGCTTTCGACAAGGCAAAATTCAATGACTCTGAACCCGACAAACCTGATTCGTCTATCCGCCTGCCCATGCATCCACCCATCCATCCATACATGCATCAATCCCCAGGCCAGCAATGCTTCCCCCATGGACTGGCGGGATTGAGAGACGTGACCTAGATGCTTCCCCCGAGTGCTGGCTGGATTCAACCATGCCGAGGTTTCAACAAGGCACCCCCGGATGCGCCGAGGTAACCCAGCTGGCTGTCATTCCGAGCACGTCTTGGAATTTACCATGGATCGCACATTCCGGAGGATGCAGACACACCAAAGGTTGTCATTTCGAGGCCAACCTATGCATTGGAGTTTTGAACTGGTCCCGCTTACCGGAGCACGCGGACACACCAAGAACACGCAGAGAGTTGTCAGCCCAAACAGGTAGAGCCATTGGATCGAACACGCCGAGGGGCGCAGAGGGTTGCTCAATCCGACCACCAGTCACTATACCTTGACCTACCATAGTGTTTGTAGGTCCTTAATTAGTACAAACCCTACTAATCCCGAATATCCCTAATATAGAATTTATAGGGACGATGCAGTGCCATTTAAAATTTTACGATGTGCATCTACTCCTGCTAGCCCTGCCCCTTGCGTTATCTGAAAGGATGTCAAGCTGCAAGTTGCCCTAAACCCTAAACCCAGAACCCTAAACCCTAAACCCTAACCTCACCGAAAAGCCTCATGTCACGCCAGTTCAGGCCCGTCGACTTTCCAAGTTCCGAAACCCCGAAATCCCTAAGACCCTTACAACCCTTGAAACCATTAAACCCTAGACCCCTAAAGCCCTAAACCCTAAAGCCCTAAAATCCCCTAAAACCCCCCAAAACCCCCAAAAACCCTACAAAACCCCTAAACCCCTACAAAACCCCGAAGCCCAAGGCCGCACTTCGCGCGGCGGAGGTGGCCGCCGCCTCCTTGGCCGCCGCCCGCTGGGCCGAGGAAGAAGCCGAAGCAGCAGGCCCCGAAAAAAGGGGACGAAGGGGGTTTAGGGTTTAGGGTTTAGGGTTTAGGGTTTAGGGTTTAGGGTTTAGGGTTTAGGGTTTAGGGAGGTTTTACACGGTTAGAGTTTAGGGCTTAGGTAGGGGGTTCAGGGTTTAGGGGTCATTTTTATAAGGTTAGAAAGAAGGGGGCTTAGGGCTTTTACAAGGGTTACCACAAAAGTTGGAAGCAAACAGGCCCCGAAAAAGGGGGCTTGGGGGGTTTTATAAGGTTCGGGTTTAGGGTTTAGGGCTTAGGTAGGGGTCTAAGCAACAGGCCCCAAAAAAGCGGGCTTTGTATAGGGGCCTGAATAAGTGGAACAGGGTTTGGTGTAAATTATTAGAACAAGGGAGTTTCTTTACGGTTTAGGGTTTAGGGTTGAGGGTTTAGGGAGTAGTGTCATTCTAAGGGTTACCATAGAAGCTGGGTTGAGGGTTTAGGGTCTGGGGCTTAGTGCTTTTAGGGTTTAGTGTTTAGCTTAGGCTTTTCTTAAGGGTTACCATATAAGGGACTGTAGGGTTACTACACAGCTTACTACAAGGCTGACAATGAGGGTTACTACAAGGGTTCTAGTAGGGTTCTTGTAGGCTTCTGCAAGGGTTACTATACTATGAGGGTTCTAAACGGGCTACTGTCTTAATTCGAACGGTCATATAAGGGTTGAATAAGGGTTACTATGAGGGTTACATTAAGTTTCTACAGGGATTCCTATAATGACAAGTGGTGTTGGACTTTTGGGCTTAAGGTCTTGGGTTGGGTTTTCGCGCTTCTGGATTTACAGTCTTGAAACTGGGATTTAGGGTTTAGGGTTGAGGGTTTAAGGTTTGGGGTTTAGGGTTTAGGGAGGATTTGGAGTTTCAGGTTTCCAGCCCCCAGACATGTTCAACAGAAAGGAGACAGGCCCTCAAGCACCTTGCAGAGAATGCAGCTCTCATCAGGTCAGATCTGATGTTTGAATCACTCTGCAACATGTGCAATGTACCCCAACGGTCCCTAAGACCCCCCTTAAGCCCCCTAAACTCACGAATCACGAAACTTCCCCAAACCTCCACAACCCGTCGTCGAGTCATAGTACAGCCTACCCTAAACCGACGACCTTAGGTTTAAACGACCTATGACTCTTAGCGCTGAGCCCCAACCCCTGCACCCCGAGGCCCCAAACCCTAACTCCTAAACCCATAAACCCCTAAACCCTAAACTCCTAAACCCCTTGCCCCCAAACCCAAATCCTAAGCCCTAAACCCCTAAACCCCAAACCCTAAACCCCACACCCCAAAGCCCCAAACGACCGAAGACCCGAAGCGCTGGCCCCAAAGCCCTCGCCCCAAAGCCGACATCCCGAGCCAGCCCTAAAACCCTAGTCGAATTCGGTTTAGGGTTTATAGGATTTAGGGTTTAGGATTTAGGGTTGAGGGTTTAGGGTTTAAAGGGTTTAGGGTTTAGGAAGGCTCCTGTAGAAAATCCTGCAAGAACCCAGACAAACCTCTAAGCCTATCAAATCAAACTCTTGAATGATGGCCCCGAAGCATTGCTAAGAGGTGAGCTGACAGACCTTGAAGCCCGCCAGGCCAGGGGATGTTTTGGTGCAGAGTTTTCGGGTTCTGCGTGGGGTTTAAAAACATGCTTTCTAAGGGTCTTGTCTGGGCTTAATCATGGGTTTTCGGTTCGGTCTTCATAAGGTTGCGGGTTCTGTTTACAAAATAATTACGCAGGGCTTTAAACCCCAGGGCCTGTGTAGGCTTGTTGAGGGTCTTTCGGGCTTTCGACGCAGGGCTCTAAACCCTAGGGTTGTTGAGGGTCTTTCGGGCTTTCGACGCAGGGCTCTAAACCCTAGGGTTGTTTAGGGTCTTTCGGGCTTTAGACGCAGGGCTCTAAACCCTAGGGTTGTTTAGGGTCTTTCGGGCTTTAGACGCAGGGCTCTAAACCCCACCTTAACCTACCAAAACCTACTTGTTTTGTAGGGTCCCTATAAATTCCATATTAGGGTTTATAATAAGAACCTACAAAAAACTAGGGTTTTGGTAGGTTGAGGTAGGGTTGTTTAGGCTTGTTCAGGGCCTTTCGGGCTTTGGATTTGGGGTGTTTAGCTGCATTGGGATCTCGCAGCATGGTGTCCGTGTTTTGTGTTTCGGGTTTGGGGGTTAAGGAACCCTAAACCCTAAACCCTAAACCCTTTATGCACGTAGTCATGGGAGGATCCAGCAGCGAATCACATTGCGGATGAACTACGTAAAGAACGATGTGACGGCTCAGAGTCACTGAAGAGATCTGTACTGGGGTAAGTTGAGGGTTTAGGGTTTGTGTGGTTTGATGTGTTGTTGAAAGTTTAGACATTTGAGCCTCTGCTTTTTTCTTCACCGGTCTCCTGGGTCTTCTCGCAGTCATCCACGGAGGGCCATTGCCATGGTGTTAAACCAACGGTATTGCGCCACATGTGGCAGGAATGGGCGCGACGTATGTTTATGCATTAGGTGTGTTTTTGATGTTCTGTGATCTTGCAGTTGATTTTTCCCGTCGTTACGAGTGCTCGCCATTCCTACTAGCGGTGCTGCTAGCTGCGGCATTGAAGAACGGTAGCGTTCCTCTTCCTGCGCCTACGATGCTTCAATACCGGACCTATGCTGCCTGTACGAATGTAACCATGTAAATCACACTGTCTCCTGATTTTTTTTATGCATGTTTCGTCTTATTCGTGTCCTTTTTACTTCACTTTATGGTGCGGTGCTGTGGTTTGCGATTTGGGAATGAGGCAATTTTACACTTTGGAGACTTCTTGCTCCTGTTACAGACCTTCACGCAGGCGTTCTTACAGTTTTGCATTTCCTTTCTCACAGTAACGGTGCTCAGGTAGGAACCCCGATTGCTTCTCATCACATGCTGCTAAGAGTGTCCTGATGCAAGAAAGTAATGCCGCCCAAGAATAACACCCATCGGAATCATCGGTAGAGTCCGCACAAACTTTTCGCACAATAGTCTTGCATAGGTCCCTACTGTAGACAAGGCCTAACTACTGAGATCTCCCTCCACTGTGTTTGGGTTTGGCTGTTTTCGCATGTAGTCAAGATATGTATACCGAAGCAAGCGCAACTAAATCCACGTAACAGGGTTATCATGCTTCGGTCCATGTTTGAAGGTGTTCGGGATGATTCGGGGTTCCCTGAGCTTTACAGTACATCCAAAACTGCCAACCAAGACCCAAAGCATGCCTCATCCCCAAACCCTTGTAACACCTGAAAACCCTAAACCCTAAACCTTGATGATTTGTTCAAAATCTTCACAGAAACCCGAAAAAAGAACCCAAAGTCTTCACAGAAACCCGAAGAATACCCCAAACTCCTCACAGAACCCCGAAGAAGAGCCCTTGCAGTAACCCTCTTAGGACATGTATCGGAAAGCTACGAAGCATCCTTTATGGGTCGCTTCAGGGCTTGCTTTGAATCCTTACGCCCTAAATTCCAAGTGGAGCTCTTACTCTATGCCATGAGCTTACTCGCGATACTATAACATTCTGCAGCATCGGGTTTAGGGGTTTTAGGGGTTTGGGGTTAAGGGTCATACTATAACAATAGTTAACATAGTTGTGAACAGGGGCGCCCGGCCTGCCTGTAATGGTTTCCCAAATTGCAATAGTAGCAATAACGAAAGGGGGGGCGTCGAAGGCCTAATAAGGTTCTTGAAAGATTCGCAAACCCAAGCCTTTGGAACCAAACCTTAGAACAACACAACCCAAAACCTGCAAACCCCCAACCCAGTATAGTGCCCTTGTAGTAGATATTGCTATCGTACCTAAACCCGAAAACCCTCAACCCTTCATCCTGAATCTTTAGTACCTGAACCCTAAACCCCTCTTCGTCGAAGGCCCGCCTCTCCGGAGAGCTACGACGCCGACGGGAGGAGCATCGACGCCGTTCGGCGCAGCGGACGAGGTCCGTCGCGGCGAAGTCTGTTACGGAGTCCCTTCTAGGGGATATACATATGTATGTATATATACACACACATAGATACATATTCATAGCTATACTAGTTCGACATATACACACATATTTATATATATATATATGTGCATGCATATGTAGGGGAAGTTGTAGGCTTCTTACGGGTCGGAGCTCGGGGTTTCTATCTGGATTTCTTGGTGTCTTCTCATGATCACGATTATGTCAGTCTAGGGTTTAGGGTTTAGGGTATATCGGGCATTCAGAGGGTTGTAGATGGGTAGTTCTCTAAATCAGGATCCCTTTTTATATCCCCAACATAGCACGGCTCCCTTAAACGGTGGACCCTAAAAGAGACCCTGACTTAGACAGCTACCCAAATACGGGAGTTTCCGAAAACAGGGGACCCTAATATAGTACCCTGAATAGTGGGACCCTTATTATAAGAACCCCAAAACAAGGTACCCTAATTTTTTTCGGAAACTCCCATACGTGTTGGAGATCCTAGAATTGGAGTTCTGCCTTTCACGTAAGGTTGTGTGCTTTCCCTAAGAGTCCATGTGCTCATACCTACAACCTAACTCCAAGTACCTCACCATCATGAAATCAGGGCTGTAGGGGCCTAATTCCATAATGGTACTAGATATGGAGTCTCTGGGATATATAATGGCATATGGTTTGGGCTCCAAGTAATCCCTACAAAGGCCAAGGTTGCTGCTATATGGGCACATGCACCCTTTAGCCCTGGTAGTAAAGCGATTGCTAATGTTGCTGCTGTTGCTGTCGTTCCTACTGCAGTTGCCCAGTGGTTGGCGCTGGCGGGAGTGGGGTTCGTGATAAGTGTTGCTGCTGCTGCTGACGCTTTTTGAGGGCGGTAATACTCTCCAATGCTAACCCATCTTTAGTTCGACCCCTAGATCGACCAGCCTGAACGCTAAGCCCAGCCATCCGAAAACCTAAGACCTTAAACCCAGTCCAAGGCGAAAGGCAGAGCTGCAGCAGGAGGCAGAGCATCAGGAGGCAGGAGATGCTTGGTTTTGGTTCTTGAAGGGTGGTTGCTGGTTTCGCAAGGGTTTTTCAAGCATGTCTGTAGCGTGTAGGATTCACTGCTCGGCGTTTAGGGAGAGGTTTAGGGGGGTTCATCAATAGTAAAGATATGGGTTGCTCTCTAAATTCTCTAAATAAGGGTCCCGTTTTAGGCAAAAGAAAGCGGCACCTTAAGAACAAGGACGGGCCAACCGAGCCAAACAAGCGCGTGCCATTTGGAGTGGTCGCAATGGCGGGGTTGCACTTGCTTATCACTACTCGGGTCATTCCTTCACAGCTGGTTCTGGTTGCTACCTCCGCTTTGTGGCAAAAGCTTTGGGACGCCGGGCGTTGGCTCCACGCTGTCGTTGCTTATGGTTTTGCTCGCCGTGCCCTGCATGTCATTGTTCTATATGGCTTCTCTGGCACCTATTCAAACAATACCAGGCACACGGCTATTGAGGAGCTTCTTTCTGATGTCTTCGAAGAAGCGGCCAGCTTGATGCTGGATTGGCGGGTGCAGGGTACATATGCAGTTTCGAGTGCATCCAACGTCTGTAGTATGTGGGGGCTGAGTAGATAGCAATGAGTGACATCCCATAACATTCTCCAAGAGTGACCGAGTAATAGTACACCCCCAAACTAAGACTACTCTCTGACTGTTAAGGCCCCAGCATTGAATATTAAATACCTAGCCTCGGAGAGAGAGTTCATAGAGGGTTTTCAGCATTTATCAAGTATATCGTGTCTTTTCTTTTTCTGGGGGGGGGGGGGGGGGGGGAAGTTTACGGTACAGGTCGTGTTTCCTTCCACCTACCCTTCTATCACAGCCGCAATACCCTATCTTTGGCATTCACGGGCCTGGAACCGAATTCATAGCTCTGCATTACCTGTATAAAGCCTTGCTGTATTGAAACCCAATGAAACTGCATCAAACCCTGCAGAACGCTCCACAAACAGGGAAAAAGTATTTGTTTTCCCAACAGCCCATTTCTATCCCCTACAACACAAGTCAAAAAACACAAGCCCTAAACCCCATATATCCCCTTCCTGGATGCCTTTGAGGCTAACTAGTTAAATTCCATAGATCCCTTAAAGGAACCATGGTATACCGGCACAATTACCCCTAAGCCCGTGAAGCCCCTGTAGTTCCCTCATCGAGCCCTTTTGGAGGAACCCGTGTAATCCTCTTGTGAAAGGACCCCTCAACCCTGGACCCTAAACCCGAGACCCTGAACCCTAGACTAGACCCTAAACCCGAAACCCTAGACCCTAAACCCTACCCTAGACCCCAGACCCTAAGCCCTAAACCCCATAGACCCTAAACCCTAAACTCCATAGACCCTAAACCCCAATCCCTGAAGACCCTAGCAACCTAAGGTTCCTGCATCACCCTCCCAGAGACTCCAATATCCCTTAATTAAGGAATATACCTTAAATTATAGTAGTATTCTTAATTAAATTAAGGGGTATTGGAGTCTCTGGGAAACCCTAAACCCTAAACCCTAAACCCTGAAAGCCCTAGAAACCTAAGGTTCCTGTATCACCCCCTAAACCCTAAAGCCTAAACCCTAAACCCTAAACCCTAAACCGTACCCTGGTGCCAGGAGCTCCTGAGCCGTGCGACCGAAGCCGCGCAGAGCGAGCGAGCAGCCGCGGCGCGTCTCTCCGAGGAGCTCAGGTGGGGTGATCTGAGAGGGTTTAGGGTTTAGGGTCTAGGGTTTAGGGCTTAGGGCTTTTAGGGTTTAGGGTTTAGGGTTTAGGGTTTATGATCTGATAGGTGTTTAATAGAGAAGCTTGCATAATTACCCATACTCGTCCGTAAGGTTTCTTATTTTATGTATGCTCATATAGGACCCCAAACCCCTAATTATTGCGAAGTCTCCTACATTATGTGCGCGCTCTGTTTTATGATTGCATGTTGCAAGAACTTGGGTCCATCGCCCTCGTTTGCCCCACTTCTTCTCCCCACTTCTCTGTCGCTCAGTTCTGCATCGTGCCGACTTTGGCTCGCGTGCATGCTGCCAGCCGATCCATGCCCAAACCAAACTCCATCCGTTCACGAAGAGCATCCATGGGCCAACCATGATAACGTTCC
>CAJNDV010007847.1:55357-67251 GCA_905221635.1 Symbiodinium sp. CCMP2456 | reverse complement strand
TACCCGTGGCCCAAAAGACCTACCTTTATAAGGAGCTATGTATAGAAACCATAAGAAGGAACCTTACAAGGGTAGGTCTTTTCGGCCACAGGTAGGCCCTAAACCCGATGACCGGCTTGCAACGAATCTAAACCCTAAACCCTAAACCCTAAACCCTATCCACCCTGAAAGCCTCAAGCCAACACCCAAGCTTTCTTCATGCGTTGCCCTTTCTTTGCGGATTCCTGATATGCGTATTTACCAGCCAGGAACATCGCAAACCCCACAAGACCCTGAAAGCCCCTAAATTTTTTCTGAAGCCCAGGACCCTAAACCCTAAACCTGAACCCCTAAACCCTGAACCCTAAACCCTAAAGCCTGAACCCTAAACCCTAAACCCTACACCCTGAACCCTAAACCCTGTAGACACCCTAAACCCGAAACATATCCCGAACCCAAGGCCTGAAGTCGGACCCCCAATCCCAAGCCCTTTTGCCCTTAAGCCCGAAAGTTGCCTTTAGGGTTTAGGAGTTTAGGGTTTAGGGCTTAGGGTTTATAGGGTTTAGGGCTTAGGCTTTATAGGGTTGAGAGGTTTAAGGTCTAGGGTTTAGACACAAAATCGCTTCAAGCCTTCAACCCCTACAAAAATTGAGCCTCGAACACCAAACCCAAACCTGAAACCTAACCCCTAAACCCTAAACCCTAAACCCTAAACCCTAAACCCTAAACCCTAAACCCTAAACCCAAACCTGAAACCTAACCCCCCCTCCCGGGACAGGTGCTTGGACGACGAAGTTTCCTGGAGAGGCCCCCCTGCAACAGGAAGGGGTGCCATGAGCGCTTGGGGATTTTATATACAGCCCTTGTGGAGTATATCATACTAAAACCGATTGACTTGAATTATGGAGGCCAAAAGTGCACTGCCAGGGGCCTCACCACGAGGGAAACCCTAAACCCTAAACCCTAAACCTTAAACAGCCCAAAAGTGGGTCCTTGATTACGTGGGCCCTCAGGACCCTTGAGAGACCCCTGGGCAAATCGATCCCGAGGGCCCTTCTTCCATTGACGACCCCTACCCAAAAAGAGCGTTAGGGTTTATAAACCCTGACCCAGAGGGTCCGAGTACCCAGATAGTAAGGTTTTAGGTCCCAAACTCCATACTCTGAATGGTTTCTGGACCTTGAAACCCTACTATTTGGGTACTTGGACCCTTAGGGTGAACCCTAAACCATTAAACTAGAACGATAAGGAATACTATTGGTATTTGTTCAGGCTTCTTTAGCCCTTCTCGGGTTTGTGTGTTGGGGCGGCGTTAGGTTGTGGGATGGTTTGGGGCTTCAGGGTGTTAGGGTTAAGGGTGTTAGGGTTTAGGGTGTCAGGGTTTAGGGTTTAGGGTTTAGGGTTTAGGGTTTAGGGTGTTAGGGTGTTGGGGTGTTGGGGTGTTGGGGTTTAGGGTGTTAGGGCTTCAGGGTGTTAGGGTTTGGGGCATGTTGGGCTCCGAAGGCTTTTCGGGTTTATAAGGGGTTGTGTATCGAACTAACTTCCGTAAACCCTAAACCCCAAACCCTAAACTTTGGGATCGGGGGTCTATCGTGGTTACAAGTTTGGTTTCGGGATCAAAAGTAGAAGCCGCGAGCCCCGAGTCGAACCAACCCCTTCAGCCCTAAACTTCTAAACCTCTACACACTAAAGCCCTTCAGCCCTAAACCCTAAAATCCTTCAGCCCTAAACCCTGAAACCCTTCAGCCCCAAACCCCGAAACCCTTCAGCCCTAAACCCTAAACCCTTCAGCCCTAAACCCTAAACCCTACACCCTTCAGCCCTAAACACAAAGTCCTAAACCGCTTTGCTGCTGAGTTTTGGCAGGTCGCAACTTCGGGAGGCCGTTGTGACCTGGGAAAGGAACGTGTCCGCGAGGCGGGCTTTACGGGTTTAGGATTTATGGCTTTGGGGTCAAGGGTTTAGGATTTGGGGCTTTAGGGTTTAGGGCTCTGGGGTTTAGGGCTTTAGGGTTTAGGGTTTTGGGTGTATGGCTTTGGGTTTAGGGCTCTAGGGTTTAGGGTAATAATTAGACTAGTGTTTTGGGATATATTATACTATAGTTAGAATCAGGAGCCCCCAAACCATATTCTAATTACTAAGGCCCCTTTGTTATGGTTTAGGGTTTAGAGTTTACGGTTTTGGGTTTATGGCTTTGGGCTTTAGGATTTCGAGTATTGGATTTATGGTGTTGGGTTTATGGCTTTGGGGTGTAGGATTTCGGGTATTGGATTCATGGTGTTGGGTTTATGGTTTGGGGGTGTAGGATTTCGGGTATTGGATTTATGGTGTTGGGTTTATGGTTTGGGGGTGTAGGATTTCGGGTATTGGATTCATGGTGTTGGGTTTCTGGCTTTGGGGTTTAGGGTTTAGGGTATAACATTTTCGTAGGGGGCTCAGATAAGTCGAATGGGGTTCTCTGGCAGGTTCCTTGAAGGCTTTAGGCCTGAAGGGCCCTCTAATAAGGAAATCTACATAAGGGTTCTATCGTAGGGACATTTAAAATCAGATTAGACTTCTTGCGTTTATTCTGATATGAAGCACCCTAAGGAACGGTGTTTGAATTATTCCGACTCTTGTCAAGAAAAACCTGGGTCCCGTTTCCAATGCTCACTGATGCACGCAAATTCAATCGCGGACCCTGCGGACCTAGCAGCAACTCAGAACGCAAAAACTAAGCCCTGAGCATCGATCCGCCTCAGCCAACCCTGGCGTCCTTGCTTTCGGGAAAACCGGCAGGAGGAAAATCCTCAACCCTAAACCCTCAACCCTAAACTAAACCCCGCAATGCTTAGCCTTCGTGGTTTTTGATGCCAGACGGCGTCAGGTCCAGGGTGAGGTGGAAGATCTTTTGGTTCAAGTCGGGGATTCTGGATTCTCATCCAAAGAGCCATGTCTTGGGGGAGTTTGGGGTTTCGAGGGTTATAGGGGATTGAGTAGTTAGCCTGCTTGGAGGATCATGGGACTTAGTAAGTAAGGTTATAAGTACCTTAATGGGAGTTATAACTACTTCTAACTTTAGTTATTTCATTTATAACCCTAAACCCTATAACCCTAATTGCTAAGTCCCGTGATCCTTTAAGTAGGGTTTCGGGCAAGATTCGAGCAGGGACAGGAAGGGCAGCGGGCTCAGGGTTCCTACAATTCTAAGGTTAAGAGGCGAACCAAATGTCACCACCCCTCCATGCAGGACAGAGTTGACCAATGACTCTTCGTCCTTGTTGCGACACATGTTTTTTTTTGCAGTTAGGGTTTAGGTTTTGGTGTTTAGGGGTTAGGGCCAAGTTTTAGGAGCTATCTGGAGGACGTTACATCTTGGCTAGCACCGACTCTGAGGGTTAGGGTGTGCCCGCCCGAAGCCAAGGAATTTGGCAACATCTCAGAATGGGACATCTCTGCCATGTCCAACATGAGTGGCTGCTTGGATGGGAACAGCTGGTTCTGCTTGGGTATTGAATTTCTTCGGTGTAGGCGAACATCAACAGAATGATAAATGTATTTCCAGACGCACGATTTTCAGAGTTCTCTATGCAATGCACAGTGTGCCTAAATCCCTTTCTGACCGTTTACTGCCTGGGCATGTTTACTTCTTATGTATGTTCGTACATACACATGCATGCATTCACATCTACATACAGGATCACATGTGCATGCGTGGATACGTACGTACATCATATATATATATATATATATTTATTTATTTATACAAATGTAATACACATGCAGTCTTACATGCATTTGTAAACATGTACATACCTAGGTGCATTTCCTACCTAAACCTCCCTGCCTACCTACCGCCACATACTAACCAACCTCCCTGCCTGCCTGCCTACCTACCACCTGCCTGCCTGCCTGCCTGCCGGCCTGCGTACTTGCCGACCTACCTACCTACCGCCTGCTACCCGGCGACCATGCATACACATGCATATATATATATATATATACATACACATAATATGTTGTTTGCAGTATACCGATACCACACTCAGCGTAGGTACTTAGCTCATCTGCCACATCTAAATCTATATTGATACCTATACCAAAATCTATATCTATAACAGATCATATCGGATCATATACCTTGCTCCTCGAAGACCCACATCATTTTGATATCAACATCAATCACCACACCGTTGCCTAACGCAGCAGTAACCTAAAGAGAACCTTCGCAAGAGAACCCAGCCCTTTCAAAATCCAGTAAATAAATGAAGAAGCCCTAAATTGTAGCAGGACCCCCAAACATAATTTGAGGTATCGTCCTTAAGGAGTATACCCTTAAGTTATAGAAGGATCCCCCAGATTCGTGCGGTATCTTCCTTAATTCATAAGGGACTTTTGGACGGTCTGGGAACCTTCGTAGCCAACCCTAAACCCTGAACCCTAAATCCTAAACCCTAAACCCTAAACCCCCCGTAGCCGAGGAGTCTTCGCTGGCCTGGAGAGCTTCAACGAGGATTTGACGGCCTGGCAGACATCGCAAGTGACCGATATGAGCCCCGGCCGAAGGCTTTCGATTTGGGATTTAGGGTTTAGGGTTTAATATAGGGGCCTAAAAAACTACCTATACTATTTTGGGCGATCTTATTATAAGTCTAATATAATGGGTTCCAAAACCCTATTCTAATTATTAAGGCCCTTATGTTAGGGCTTGTTAAAAGGCTACACTTGCAGTCAAGGGTTGCTATCCGGTTTTAGGGGTTTTGGATTTGAAGAGGATCACTATGAGCCCGAGGTGAAGGCTGGATGATTTAGGGCTTGCCAAGAGGTTTGGGACTGATGAGGGTTACTATTTATAAGGGCGCACGAAAAAGATTACGTTTGTTGAGTTTCTTCAGGTTTACAGTTTAGGAGTTTAGGACCCTACAGCCCTACGTCATAGACCCTAAACCCTAAAACCCAAACCCTAAACCCTAAACTTCCGTGACAGCCGTGATCTTGCAAAGAGAGAACTTCTATCCCACGCTGCGCAAGCTTCGCGAGTGTTTCGACACATGGTTGCATCAGGAAGCAACCAAGTTTGTAGGCGATAAAGAAGATGTGCCAACGTCTTTGGACGACCTAGATATGCCAGTTGCCGCGACCCCATTCCGACGTGCGAGCACAAGCAGTGAGTGTGTTCGACAGAGAGGGAACCAAATTTCCTGCTGAATGAAATCAGTCTTTTGCGTGACGGACCTAAACCCTATAAACCCTATAAACCCTAAACCCTAAGCCCTAAACCCTATAAACCCTAAGCCCTAAGCCCCAAACCCTATAAACCCTAAACCCTAAGCCCCAAACCCTATAAGCCCTAAACCCTCAACCCTATAAACCCTATAAACCCTAAGCCCTAAACCCTAAACCCTATAAACCCTAAACCCCAAACCCCGCACGCCTGCCGTATCTCCTTCAGCTTGTCGCCAAATATTTGGAGCAGTGCTTCTGCCACCCGGACTACCTCAAGAAGTCCTTCGCCGTTCAGTTCCCTAAAACCATAACCCTGAACCCTAAACCCTAAACCCTAACCCCTAAACCCTAAACCCTAAACCCTAAACCCTAGCTCCTCACTACAGTGGCTTTGCCATCCAGCTGCCCAGCACCCCTGTCTTCAAGACCTTAAACCCTATGCCACAGGGTCCTCGGTAACTTTCCCAAATTAGAATAAGGATTCCTAATGCAGAAAGCCTACATTCTACTATATAGGTACTTAAGAATCCCCGAAGCCTTTACAGGAGCCCTTAAAGGAACCCATAGTAGGTACTTGAGACCCTTTGATTATAGGTACCTTGGACCCTTGGGGTACAGGGTCTTTTGGAGCCGTTGCTGAGCTTGCGGAGCGTGGTCTTTGGTGTGCGGTCCAAAGGATTTAGACCTGAGCTCTGAGGCTTCTTTCTGAGGTTTAGGGTTTAGGGTTGAGGGTTGAGGGTTAAGGGTTTAGGGATTAGGGTTGAGGGTTGAGGGTTTAGGGTTTAGAGGTTAGGGGGTTTAGGGTTTAGGGTTTGGAGTTTAGGGGGTTTAAGGTTTAGGGCTTCGGGTTTAGAGTTTAGGGTTTATTAGGGTTTAGGCTTGGGAAAGTATCGTAATAGTGAGTCCTAATGTAGGAACTTCACGGTGTAGGTACTTAGGACGGGTTTGGAGGGTATGGTTTGTTGGGGTTGCTGGCTGGTTTGGGGGTTTAGTTGTTTCTCAATTGCGCGGAGCGCAGCATCGGTCATTCGAAGTGCGTAGTAGTGAAACCTATAAGCCCCAAACCCTATAGTTTAAACCATGAACCCTAAGTGCTGAAGGAGCGGTCTTGAGTTGGGTACCCTAAACCCTAAACCCTGAAGCCGGAAACCCTAGCAAGGACCCCGACAAGGAACCTGACAAGATACCCCCAAAGGAACCCTGAAGGAGGCACCCTGAAACTTCGAAGCCCCATACCCCCAGCCCAAGATTCTGAACGCCTGAAGCCCCTGAACCCTAAACCCTAATAAACCCGAAGCCCTAAAACCCTCACCCCTAAACCCTGTTAACCCTGAAACAACCCTAAACCCCAAACCCTAAACCCTAGCTAAACCCAAAGTGGAAAAACTCACAACGACGAGCCGAGGAGCTTTCTCTTCGCAGGCATTTTCACTGGAGAGGGCTGGCTGGGGTTTAGGTTTCAGGGTTTAGGGCGCAGGACCCCAAACCCAAAACCCTAAACTCTACACCTTAAGGGCTTATAAGGTTTAGGGTTTTGGTTCCTGCAAGGGTTCCGTGCAGGGCTTCTTTAATTAATCCTTCCTTTAAGGCTTCCTTTCAGGGTTCCCTGTTAGGGTTCCGATACATGTAGGGGCTACTGGAGTTTAGGGTTTGGGTGTTGCGGATTTGGGGTTCGGGTTTTGGGTTTAGGGTTTAGGGCCCCGAAACCACCCTCTAAGTATAGCTTAAGTACCCACTGTTAAAGACCATAAGAGCTCTAATAAAGAGAACTTGAGTGGTCCTGGTAGGCTTCAAGGTTTACGGGGTTGAGGTTTTCAGGGTTGAGGTTCAGGGTCCTGGGACATGGCAACATTGCCTTTTAAGTCAGGAGCAGTCCAATGTCTTAGCCGATAATTTCCTTAAAATGTGAAGGGCTTGTGGACACAATATGTAGGTCTAATTTCCTGTTTTCTTTCCTCTTGTGACCTAAAGTATCTGCCAGTTTTTAACACACTGTGAATGTTCCGCGTAGCGTTGCGCTAATCTATGCTGATGATCATGATGCTTGCTCCTAACCCAGAGGGTCCTAGGTACTGTTAAGGTGGATACTTTCCCAAATGCTAATGAGGATTCCTGACATGGAAACCCTACATTCTGCTACTATATAGGTACTTAAGAACCCCGAAACCCCTAAAGTTAAAGGAACCCTGCATTTTACTATATAGGTACTTGGGACCTTTTGGGTAAATTTTCGCAGAGGTTCTAGTTCGGGGTATCCCCGAACCCAACAAAATAATGTAGGGGCCTATATAAAGTATTACCTATACTACTTTGGTCCTTATTCTAATTCTAGTATAATGGGCCCCAAAACCTTGCTCTAATTATTAAGGCCCCGATATTAGGAGGTTATGACCCCTTTTATTACATGTATACCCCCCTCAAGCAGAGGCTTTTGGAGGGTTAGGGTTAGTAAGGATTGGGCTCCCTGTTTTTGCAGCTTCAATGCCTCAAAACGGCCTACACTATACACCCTTAGCAACCAAACACCCCCTAAACCCTAAACCCTAAACCCCTCAAGCCCTAAAGCCGTGGACCGTCCATAATCTTGATCCTGGAAGCACTCTGCCCCTTGAATTTTGCGAAGCTCCTACACCCACATGGCCCCAACATTGGGTTTAGGGTTTTGGGTTTACCCTAAGGGTCCATGTACCCAAATAGTACATGCTTTGGCCCCAATGTACCTATATAGGGACTACTTTAAGGCCAAAGTACATACTATTTGGGTACATGGACCCTTAGGGTTAGGGATCTATCAGACAGTCACACCCCCTCTGACTGGTCAGTCCACCCTACACCCGAAAGTTCTGAACCCCCCCCAAAACCCTAAGCACTAAATCGTTCCTGAATTCCGAAGTGCACTTGCCTTTGGAGACGTCTGGATCCCGTGATGGCGTCGGGCTATCTTAGGGTTTAGGGTTTGGGGTTTAGAGTTTACAGGGTTTGGGGTCCAGGATTTAGCGTTTAGGAGCTCGTCAGCCCTGTTGTCCTCTGAGGCCAACCCTAAACCCTAAACCCTAAGCCCACTAAACGAAGCCCCAACCTGTAAAGCCCCTTGCGGCCGATGCACGTGTAGTAACACGTCCAGACCCTTACACACTGAGCAGCCTGAGCTCTCTCTATGCATAAATACATAGTACATTATTATGTATGTATATAAATATATATATATATATATATATATTTTGTACAGGTGTATTTATACATATATATATATATATATGTATATACACATACGCACACACATGCACACGGGCGTCAACATGAGAGTACGTCTGTACGTTTTATATGTATGCATGTTGACAATACGTGTGCATGTCTGTAGACATAGACACACCCGTGTTTGTTTCTAGAGTTCTTGTCGAACATGGCAATACCTATACCTGCATATGCATATTTATATATATATATATATGTATGTATGTATGTATATATATATATATGTGTATGCATACATTGTTGTACATGTATGTGTATATATTTATATACACACATTTATCAATTCCGAATTTTGTTTCCTCCCGCACTCCAATCCGTGAGCTCCCAGCTGCAGGTGCCTCTTCCTTCAACCGATCTCTCAGCTCATGGTCCACCTCGAAGGACACTCGGCTCATGTGTGTGCAACACAAATGAACGACTAGTACCGATGCTGACAAAGCATATTATATCTATCTACCCACCTACCTATCTATCTTTCTATCTAGCTATCTAGCTTTTTAGATATCTCTCTATCTATCTGTCCATCTGTCTATCTATCTATCTACCTATCTATCTATCTAACTATCTATCTATCTATCTATCTATCTATCTATATCTAGCTAGCAGCTAGCTATCCTATATACATACAAAGGGTTTCGGTTTAGGGCTTTTGGATATGGGAATGTGGTTGCATGCATGGTAGGGGGGTTGTTGTAGTTCCGGGGTTCAGGGTGGGTTTGGGACTTTGATGTTTGGGTTCGAGGCGAAGTTTGAGGGCTTAGGAGGGTTTAGGGTTTAGGGCCTGAGCCCTACCTGGATCCCGCGAAACCTATCTTCGGGCTCCAAAAAGCTAGGTTCGTTGGGGTTCAGGTAAGTAAGCTAAACCCTAAACCCTCAACCCTGAACCCTAAACCCTACTGCTAAGAGACCCTACAGCTAGGCTTGCGGCCTCCTCTACGGCCCCTCGCCCCCTAGGCTTCCCGCATCCTTTGTATTATCATATGGGAGTTTCCGAAAATAAGGGGTACCTTATTTTGGGGTCCTTATAAAAAGGATCCTACTATTTAGGGTACTATATTAGGGTCCCCTAATTTCGGAAACCCCCATTTAGCTGTCGGAATAGAAATAGTAATAGTGCCCCCTTACAGCCCCTCTATAGTCAGAGTGTAAGGTACACTAGAAGAACTAGTCTAAATATTAAGGAGCCTAAATCGCCAAGGTGACCACAATGCGAGCCATGTTCTACAATGCCACAGCATACAATCAGCCGCTGCGATCATGGGTGACCACAGCTGTGATAGATGCTTGCCTTGCACCTAAACCCTCCCTCAAGTAGAAACTTGGAAGGGTTGAAGAAAGACCATGTCGGACAGGTATGATGAACCCGGTATGTCTGGTTTAGGCCGATTTTCGGGCTTTCATCGTTCCACTGCTCTTACGGTGTTTGGTTGGGGGCCGCGCCATTTCGCTCCAAACCCCAGCACCCCTACACTTGCAGCTTCGGGATGGCTTTTGCGGTTGAAACAAGATGTCCGGCAATGGGAGGCATAGTTACAGTCGTGTGGTAGAGGCAGCAGTAGCAATTGTGGGAGTATTGAGAGGATCCCAAGTACTTACGTGGCGGATACTGTCCCAATCATAGTTTACCAAAGAAGCCCTACATTCGACTACAGAGTACTTAGGACCCTTTGGAGTAACGGTTTCACATTCTCAGACTTTAGCCGTTTCATGGAGTCGCCAGGATATGTCGTACATCCTAATGAAGCCCCAAACTCTAAACCCGAATTGACATGTCTTCCTTTCTGGAGTCGCCAGGATATGTCCTACATGTTCTACGGGGCCCATCGCTTCAACCAGCCCTTGGACACATGGAACACGCAGAGAGTCACGGACATGAGCCACTTGGCCACGATTGGGTTTAGGGTTTAGCCCTAAACCCTAAAACCAAAACCCTAGACCCTAAACCCTAAACCCTAAGCCCTTAAACCCTAAACCCCTAAAGGCCTAAACCCTAAACCCGCCTTTAGAGCATCTTGGCTCGGAGGTTGAAGCCACTAAAGGCGTCGGTTGTGGCTTCTGGTTTAGGGTTTAGGGTTTAGGGTTTAGGGTTTAGGGTTTAGGGTTTAGGGTTTAGGGTTCAGGGTTTAGGGTTTACGGTTTAGGGGTTTAGGGGTTTAGCGTTTAGGGTATCCTAGACCTGCGGGAGGATCCAAAACGTAGATCCCTTAAGGGGGTTCCTATAAAGTACCCTTTAGTAGGTAGGCTCCCAAATTCGGGGAATTTTACTTTTCAGCTCCTCCCGGCGGTCTGGTATCCTTTTGATGCTGAGCGGGATTGAATTCTGACTGCTTTAGGTCAGTTGTCAAGGCTGCGAGCATATCAGCTGGCATGAGAGATCAGAGCCTAGAGTCAAGGAATGTAGGGTTTAGGGTTTATAGGGTCAAGACACATATATATATATATACACGCAAACACATGTAATCCGTACTTCGTGCGCCTGAGCCCTCTGTGGAGGGGAGTGCTTCTAATCCAAGGTTACATGTTTTGTGGTGCCAGCGCCTTCGACCAGCCCCTCTGCATGTGGACGACTTCTGCGGTGCAGAACATGAGTGGCATGTTCGAAGATGCCTGGGCTTACAACAACAACTACGAGCGGGGTCTCGGTCGCTCGTGTGTTGTTTAGCATCATGATCTTGCATGGGCCTCACTGCTTGATCCGTTTAGCTCAACTGCGACTTTCTCGTAACATGGCACACCTACATAGGTCGTCATCGTCCCAGAGGGTGCAACAACCAACATAGTAGGTTCTTAAAGTGAATATGTGTGTCACAACAGTGTATACTATACGTACTGCTACTTTGGACCCTGTGGGAACGGTTGTTCCAGCTGCGTTATCATCATAATGACCCTACACCCTAAACCCTAAACCCTATGAAAGGTGCGCATTACACTTAAGAAAAAACCTATAAACCGCTCAACCTAGGGCTAAGGAGCTGGGCCTATCTCGGCCATGCTAGCCACAAACGTTTCACCCGACTCCCTCAGCCCAAAGCCTTCATCCTTAGTAATATTTAGGGTTTAGGGTTGAGTGAGCCTCAAGAAACCTACATCTTTAGGGCTCGTCATGGTAATTTCCTTGCATAGGTTTTACGAGTAATGAAAAGGGCATAGGTTCTTTGGGCATTGGGGTTTAGATATACCTTAGGCTTGCTGCTATATCTATGGAAAAAAAGATCCCGAAACCCCATGCCAATGGTTTAGGCCCCTCTATTCAGTACTAAGCCCTTCAACCCCCCCGACGCACGTTCCACCCTAAACCCTAAACCCTCAACCCTAAAACCTAAACTTCTGCAGGCTACAAATTCCTCAGCGAAAAGAGCACAACGAAGGCTTTTGGATGGGACACCAGCTCCGTAACGGACACTGGAAGCCTTTTTCGGCAAATCTTTTGCACTACGGTTGATGATATAAAACCT
>CAJNDV010007847.1:29650-41257 GCA_905221635.1 Symbiodinium sp. CCMP2456 | reverse complement strand
CCTAAACTCCCTAAGCCCCAAACCCTAAGCCCTAAACTCCCTAAGCCCCAAACCCTAAGCCCTAAACCCTAAACCCTAAACTCCTAAACCATAAACCCAATCTTAAAAAAAAACAGCCTATTGCAAGGGCATGTTTCAACGTGCCGGCCGCTTCAACCAGCCCCTCAGCTCCTGGAGCCTCGGGCCTCCACCATGAAATTG
Source organism: Symbiodinium sp. CCMP2456 (assembly GCA_905221635.1). Taxonomy (NCBI): domain Eukaryota; class Dinophyceae; order Suessiales; family Symbiodiniaceae; genus Symbiodinium; species Symbiodinium sp. CCMP2456. Next base: position 41,056 of record CAJNDV010007847.1, on the reverse strand, counting down.
GAGTTTCCGAAAATAAGGGTACCATATGGGGGTTTCCGAAAATGGGGGACCCTAATATAGTACCCTAAATAATAGGATCCTTATTATAAGGACCCCAAAATAAGGTACCCTAATTTTTGGAAACTCCCATATTTCGGGGTCCTTATAATAAGGTAGGGTACTATATTAGGGTCCCCTGCTTTCGGAAACCCCCAAATAAAACAATAGGGGCCGTAAATGACTAGAATAGGGGGTTTTCAAAGAGTTTAGGGTTGAGGGTCTTTAGGGTTTAGGTTTTAAGGGTTTAGTTTAGGGCTTAGGGCTCTTAGGGTTTAGGGGCCTTAATAAGTAGAAGTTGGGTTTTTGGGACCTACAGTCGCCATTGTAGCTACTTTTAGTGGTGAACCAGTTTTATGGTAGGATCCTGTAATATAAATTTCGCTAACAAAAAAATGGAACATAATGGAGACTATAGGTATGATACTGTGAATATAACAGGGAACCCTAAGGAATTGTGTTGGTAATTATTGACGCTTCTATGTTGGGGTCCAAAGAAAAAGTACAGATAAGACATTCGAGTATCTGCTATGACCGCATGCATAAACATAATAAAATGATGAATAAATAAATAGATGTGTATATATATATATATTATATATACATACCTACATATGTATACATAGAAAGTTAGATTTATAGGTATAGATAGATAGATAGACAGATAGATAGATAGATAGATAGATAGATAGACAGATAGATAGGTATATATAGATATACAGATATATAGGTGTATGTTTGTATGTATGTATATTATACAGTGTATATATATATATATGCACATCTATGTGTACAATTCTGTATATGTATATACCACTATATCGCCGACGATCGCTTATGATTCTGGCAGTCATTCCGTCATAATATACCCCCAAAACCCTATTGAAGCTACCAAGACCCTGCGCACGCGAGAAACCGACCTCAACCCTAAGCCCTAAACCCACGAGTCCTTGCAGGTTTAGGGTGCAGAGTTTCAGGTTAGGGGCTTCGAGCTTCGGATTTTGGGTTTAGGATTTGGGGTTTAGGGTTTTGGATTAGAGGGTTTAGGCAGGGGATTGTTGGGTTTAGGATTCGGGGTTCAGGGTTTTGGTCTAATTAAGGGGTTTAGGGTGTATGGGGTTTGGCATTTAGATCTCATGTCGTGAGGCCCACTTCCCGATGTATCCTGAGCCTCAAGCTACAACAGCAGCTTGCCGCCCTGGATCCCGCACCCAACGCATTTTACAAGCCCGCACTGTTTCAGACCACTGCCCTTAATCCCAAGTTCCAACCCTTCCCTAGGAGCCCCTTGCCTGTATAGTGTGTGTTGTGCTCCTGAAGCCTTAAACTTTATTTTGTCCTTAACGTAATACCCATAACCTACATATGTTTACTTCTGGGGCTGGATGGGAAGGAATACCTCCGCGGTGCGTGACATGACGGACATCTTCTCTAAAGCCTTCTCCTTCGACCAATCACTTAGTCCTTGGCATGTGGCCCAGGCACCATGCTCGGTGTAGTTAGAGGTTTGAAGAATGCTTGCGTTAATATTGTAAAATCATATACTTAGAGATACTCCCCAAAAATCTGTGCCAAAGCTATTGAAGTTGGGGAGGAACTAGGGCCGCTCGGGTTTGGAAGACATCTGCAGAGTTGGGGTAAGGAGGTCTGCAGCTATGTGCCACTGAGCATTGAGGGAATGGAATTTAGGATTTTAGGTTTGGGATGTGGGGTTTAGGGCTTGTGTTTTTGGCTTTAGGGTTTGGTTCAGGGTTCTGATGTTCGCAGAAGTATCGTAAGCGCCGAAAAACTCTGAGCGTCCCAAAGTCACTAATTGATGCTTCCTCCGCCTCAGCTACCGAGCGTTTAGAGTTTAAGGTTTCAAAATCCAAGACAGTTTCAATGCAACCAGGGTTGGCAGCTTTCTCGTCCCAAAAGCCGTCAGCCCCAACATAGCCTTAGACCCTATAAGCCCTAAGCCACACCCGAAAAGCAACCTTGATAAGCCCTACACCCTACCCCCGGAACCTTAAACCGTTCTAGCAGTTCCAAGAAGGGGCTTGGGGTTTAGGGTTTAGGGTTTAGGGTTTAGGGTTTAGGGTTTAGGGTTTAGGGTTTAGGGTTTAGGGTTTAGGGTTTAGGGTTTAGGGTTTCAGGTTTAGGGACTACATAGCACCAAGGGTCTGATCCTGGGTCGAGGATACTTATCCAAACCATACTCGGAGGATCATGGGACTTAGTAACTAAGGTTAAAAGTACCTTAATGGGAGTTATAATATAACTCAATATAACTATAGCTACCGTATCTATAACCCCATTTGCTAAGTCCCATGATCCTCTACGTAAGAACTTGCAAAAGGCTGCAGAAGCCCTCCTTTCTACCACAAAAGGGAGCCTGAATACTTGCCAAATACTATTTTTGGGGGTTCCTTATTGTACTTATATTAAAAAGGGGCCCCAAACCCTAAACTCCTAAACCCTAAACTCCTAAACCCTAAACCCTAAACCCTATTCTGGTTATTAAGGCCCCTACACAATGTAGATGCCTGGGACGCTTTTGGTAAGACTAGCTTCTGCGAGGCCTATAAACCTGTTACCGCTCAATCCTGATCCCCAGGCCTATAAACCCTAAAACCCTAAACCCTACACGGTTTAGGGTTTAGGGTTTAGGGTTTAGGGTTTAGGGTTTAGGGTTCACCCCCAATCCTAAACCCTAAAAACCCTAAACCATACACCGCTAAACCCTCTAAGCCCTAAGTCCCAACCCCTAAAAACCCTAAACCCTGCACCCCTAAAGCCTAAAATCCCTAAGCCCTTTGGGTAAGACCTCGCTTTTGAGAGGCTGTTGGAGCCAAAACAGTCCTAAAAGATGGAGGCGGTCGCTTTTCGCTGCTTTCTCCTGGGGAAGCCCTAGGTTTCCTTTCAGGGCTTTAGGGTTTAGGGTTTAGGGTTTAGGGCTTAGGGTTTAGGGGGCTTTTAGGGTTTAGGATTTTTGGGCCTCGGGTTTAAGATGTTTGGGCTCTAGGGTTTAGGGCTTTAGGCTTTGGGGTGCATGGGTTAGGGGTTTAGGGGTTTGGGGTTGAGGGTTGAGGGTTCACCAACCTGCGAAGCTACAACCAGCAGACGCAGCCACTTGCATGACAACTTCGTCCAGGAGAGCAGAGTTTATAATATACGACATTCACTTTTTTAGGGTTCAGGGTTTAGGACATCTACTTTCGGAAGATGGTCCTGTGCCGGCATCCCAACAATCCTATGCCGTAGTACGCCCCATGCCTTGGAGCCATGTCTCTTACATCGAAACACTGAACCGTACGGTTTAGAGATTGGGGTTTAGGGTTACCGTAATCCCTGAACCCGAAACCCGAATCGCAAAACCCTCAACCTAAACCTTACCATAAACCGTAAACCGCATACCCTAAACCCAAAACCACACCAAGATCCAACTCAGAGGTTTACAAGCCAAAGCGTTTAGGGTTAAGGAAAACCCAACAAACATAAAACCGCCCAAACCAGAAGACCAACAACCTCACTGCCTTAAATCTTGAAGCTTGATAAATGATAGACATTGCTGTCATAAACGCCATCCTGCCATACATACATGCATGCATGCATACACACATGCATACCTGCGTATATACATGCATATATATATATACACATGCATATATACACAGATGCACACATACATACATGCATACATGCATATATACATGCATATATACATGCATACACATATACATACATACATACATACATACATACATACATACATACATACATACATACATACATACTTACTTACTTACGTACGTACATACATACATACACAGACAGACGGTAACCATCAGACATGTTGCAACAGACTGTAAAACCGAAAAAAGCAACAATCCCACCCTCCCTCAGCCCGCAAGGGCCAAACCCCAAACTCCAGTCGCTGCCAACCAAAAGCATCAGCCAACATATGGCACTTTGAAATCTCCGATGTGTGCTCAAAAGGGGGGGAAACCATAGTCTTAAATCCACAGTCAGGAAGCCACAGGCTCCATGTACCTCAAACCCTGTAGCCCAAAACCCCCAACTCCCTGGCGACACACCCAGCAGCAGCACAGCCCAATCGGGCTGTGATATCTTTAAACCCCAAAACCCTACACCCGTAACCCTAAACCCTAAACCCTAAACCCTAACCCGTAAACTCCAAATCCCGAAGTGCTGTTCTCTGCAATTGTGAGGCTTTGGTTCTTGCCGTCGGCTTGGGATGTTCAAGTCATGGCCTTCAAGCAGCATTTGGGATCTACGGGTTTACGGTTTTTGAGGGTTCAGGATGAGGGTCTTATGTAAGGGTTTAGGGCTGAGGGTTTACGGGGTTTCCTGGACCCCAAAGAACCTACCTTTTCAGGGTTCCTTAGTATAATTTCTTTGTATAAGTCCTGAAAAAGGTAGGTTATTTGGGGGTTAAGGCAGGGTTTACGATAGGGGTTTGAGGCTTCAGGGTTTAAGGGTTGAGGGCTCAGGGTTACTTGGTGTTTGTGGGCGTGGGCTCAGGTACACCGCAAACAGGCTCCAATCGGTTCCTAGTGATCCCACCCCCGGTTTAGGGTTTAGGTACCCCACATTCTGGGGGGCTCGTGCCCATGGTCTGTACAAGGTAAAGATGAACTTGTGGGACCTAGCCGTCCGAAGCAAAAGCCACCCGAATCAAGCCAGCCAAGGGCGCAATCTGAATTCCCAAATTCTCAAGCCAACGCCTGCGTCTTTAGGGGTAAGGGCAAGGAGCCACATAACTCACGGAAAGAAGGCGACAGGGTACTGACATGCGTTAGCCTTCACTGAAACTTCTCACCGGCCCGAAACCGGGTTTAGGGCTCCAGGTTTTGAATTACCCTGAACTGAACCCTAAACTCTAACTCCTATATACCCCCTAAGCCCTAAACCCTCAACCCTAACTCCTATATAGCCCCTAAGCCCTAAACAGACCCTAACCAAATTTTGTGTTTTAGGTTTACAGAGGTGCTCATGAGCGAAACAGCATGGACCTTCCAAGAAGCATTCAATTAAGGAATATACGATGCCTTACACTATGGTAGGATCCCTGACATGATTTAAGGTATACCTGAACCCCCAACTAAGCTAGTTTTCTAAGGACTTATATCAGGAAACCAGAATGAGGAACCCGACAAAGGTAGGTTGTTTGTTGTCCAGGGATTCCTTGAGTAAGGGATTGTGGTGGAAGGCTTTGGAGATAGTCGTTCTTTAAGTATTTCAGACTACTCTGCGCATGCAAGACCCAATAATGTAGAAGCCTAAATGATTACCAACACTATTTTGGTGGTTTCTTCTTATTATAACTATAGTATAATGGGCCCCAGAGCGCTTAATGAGGGCCTTGTATTACACTCCAGACAAGCTTCGCCAGAGCTCACGCTTCCCAGGCGATGGGGCTCAGAGCTTGTTCTTTAAGGGCTCCTTGAAGGTTACTATGAGGTTGACTCAGTTTACTAGATATATGGATTACTACGAAGGTCACTCCTGAGCACTACTATAAGGGCTTGCGCATAGACACTTCAGACAATCATTGCACCCTGCTGTCTAGGACAATTTCAGGTGGGTAGTTACCGTTATAGGAGCCTTATAGAAGGTCTTTATACCTTATAGAAGCCTTCCTGAAGCCCTATACACCCTAAATTCCTCACTTGTAGTTTCCTTTAAAGCTGAATGTCAGGGATCTCGACTTCAGCTACGAACACCTGCCGCACATTGGCTGTGCAGGCAGGAGGTGTTTCGGGGTTTGGGGTTTTGGGCTTCGAGGTTGAAAAGTGTAGGGTTTAAGGGTTTCGGGTTTAAGTTTGATTAACCCTAAACCCTAAACCCTAAAGCCTAAACCGGGGTTTAGGGTTTAGGGCCAAACTTTGCCAGCACTTTAAGAGGCCCGGGCCTTATAGTTTTGATCGCTTGGGCCTAGTAGATTTGTCGTTGTCAAAATTATGGTCCCTTTTGGGGACCATAATTTTGACAACCACCCATTTGGGTCCTGATCAGGTTTCAAGACTCCTTGGCCCGGATGTGCACCGCCTCCTAAACATGTTAATGTTAGGGTTTTGGGTTTAAAGGTCTAGAGTTCAGGGTTTAAAGGTTATGGGGTTTAGGGTTTAGGAAGGACAAGAGCCATCGTGCCTCCTGCGATCGGTTTCGGTGCGCTGTGGCCATGTTTAGACGACATGCGCCCAATCTGTAAATACCGGTACTGCATATGGCAAGGCTTGATAAGGAGACCTAATCCAACAGCAAACGACATGTAAAGCTCTTCTGATCGGATGCAGCTTGGCACCCGGTGTCCGGTGTTTCGAAAGACTCTGTAGGGGAACTGCTAGCAGAACCCAAAGGCTCCTAATAGACTACCATTGTGGAATTGGGTCCCAAAATACCATCTTTACGATGTTTTTTAAGGGCCTAGTTCCACAATAGTAGTAGTATATGTGGAGCCTCTAGGGAAGGGCTTTTTGGAGACGTCCTGGTAGGCAACAACAGCAGCCACGAGCCTGAGCAAGCCCCGATGCCCGAAACCCCAAACCCTGATCCTTGCGCTCTAGTCTAGACCCAGAGCCCTACACCTTAAAACATGAACGCTGCAGATTTGCGAGAACCCTAAACCCTTAAACCTTAACCCTAAACCCACAACCTTAAAGCCTAAACCCTAAACCCTCAACCCTCAAACCCTAAACCCTGAACCCTCAACCTTAAACCCTAAACCCTAAACCCTCAACCCTCAAACCCTAAACCCTCAACCTTAAACCCTCAACCCTCACACCTTAACCCGGAATCTGAAGGCCTGAGAACCCGAAACCTTGGACTGTCAAACCCGAAAGCCCAAGCCCCACACCACTTTTTAGGGCTTAGGGTTTGGCGTTTGGGGTTTAGGGTTTAGGGTTTTAGGGTTTAGGGTTTAGGGTTTAGGGTTTGGGGTTTGGGGTTTAGCGTTTGGGGTTTAGGGTTAGGGCCAAACTCCTGAAGTCTAAACCCAATTCAATCTCCAAACCCAACATCCCTAACCCTAAAACTCTTTCACCCTCTATATCCCTTACCGTACCCTCAACCCGGAACTCCTAAACCCCTAAAGCCCTAAACCCTGAACCCATATTTATAAACTCCCAACACCCGAAGTCTTAAACCTTATAAGCCCTAAACCTTGCAGCCGCAAACCCTTAAACCCTAAACCCCATGGGGTTTGGATTTAGGGTTTAGGAGACCCTAAACCCTAAACCCCTAAACCCTAACCTAAACCCCCTCATGAAGGCTGCGGAGATGGAGCACCCTGCCCGGACCATGGCTTGGCATGTCTACAGCAGCTCAGATGATGATCTATGTTTTGAGTCTGGGGTTTAGGTGGTATATGTTTTGGGTCTAGGGTTAAGGGTTTAGGGATATGTTTTGTTTTCTTGGTTAGGGTATGTTAGGACTTTCATGGGTTTAGTTTGCTTGGAGCACTTTAGGGAGTTTGAGAGTATTGTGAGACGTCATGGGGGTGAACTGTCAGAAACCGTGCTAGCTAAAGAGGAGCCCGGCCCACCATTTATGAGTCATGTTTTCTAAAATTCTCTCATCAGCCAAATTTCAGATCTAGGTAATCGAAGCTCTCGAGCCCTCACCAGATTTCTCTGGCCTTAAATGCTGAATCCCAGAGTTTGTGGTTAAGACCTTTCGGGCTGTAGGCTTGCGGAGCTCAGAACTCAGAAGCTTTAGCGCACAGGGTTTCGGATTGGGTGGTGGGGGTTGCACGCTGCCAGGGACAGATTCTGTTCGCTTGTGGATTTGGTAATGTAGGGGCCGTAACAATTACCTATGCTGTTTGGGGGTCTTCCTTATTATAATTATGGTATTATATATATATATATGTATGTATATATATATATATAACCGCGGCCCCTAAACCCTTATATTAAGGGAAGCCTCCAGTTATCAAGGCCCTAGATTACAGGCTTTGTGTGGAGACGTGTGTGCGATTAACGGATTCAGGGCCTCGGCTCCTGCTTGAAGGGTTTAGGGTTCAGGGTTTAGGGTTCAGGGTTGAGGGTTCAGGGTGTAGGGTTTAGGGTTCAGGGTGTAGGATTTAGGGTTCAGGGTGTAGGGTTTAGGGTTTGGGGTCCAGGGTTTAGGGTTTAGGGTTGAAGGTTCAAGGTTTAGGGTTTGGGGTTTTGGACTCAGGGTTTAGGGTTTTGGGTTCATGGTTTAGGGTGTGGGATTATGCAGAGGAGTCCTCATTGATACTGCATGATGTGTTGTTTAGGGTTTAGGGTTTATAGGGTTTAGGGTTTAGGGTTTGGCTTTTGCATTGCTGGGCTTGGCATTCACATGATGTGCGAAGCTTGCGCAATGTACATGTAGATCCCGCCAAGCTCGGCTTCTCCAGAAGCGTCTCCTAAACCTCAAACCCTGAAAACTTGGACCTTTAAACCCCCTTACACACTAAACCGCAATTGACGGTTCACAGGGGCGCAGAAGTCTTGCTTTGCGATTCATGCATCGCCCTCTACACGAAAAGTACATACTCCTCTGTAACTGTGGGGCGGTCAGCCAAGGAAGATGTGTGTGCCAATGGTGCAAGGCGCCTCTGCTCAAAGATGAGCCCTACTTGGAGGATCATGGGACTTAGTAACCAGGTTATAAATACGGTAGCTATAGTTATATTTATTGTAACTCCCATTGATGTACTTATAACCTTACTTACTAAGTCCCATGATCCTCCAAGTAGGCTTTGGGGTTTCGGGGGTGACTGAGAAGCGAGAAGAGCATGAGCCTGCAGTGCGACCGTCTTTCAAGCGATCATGAGCATCACCAGCATCTGCGCGTCCACAGCCGTCGGTATCACCAGAAGCAACAATAACACCATTCGACCCTGAATTATGATGAAGCCTCCTTTCTTGAAGCAGTGCTCATATATCCATCATGGGCATGATCATCGTTGCCGTTGTCATCCTCATCCGGTACGGCTCCATTTGCCGATATAGAATCTACTCACGCCTTAAACGGGCTCCTGCATAGGTACTTCAAGGCCTAAGTATATACCTTCTAGGTGCGCAAGACCTTAGGGATCTCATGATCATCGTCATCGCCCTCTTCGTCATTCCCCTAAGGGTCCATGTACTTAAATAGTATGTACTTCGGGGCCGTAAAGTAGTCCCTATATAGGTACATTGGGGCCAAAGTATGTACTATTTGGGTACATGGACCCTTAGGGTTAAGCACCCTAAACTACGGGAATTATGGTTTATTCCTTATTCTGGATTGATATCATCAACCGTAGCTCAAGAAACTTCCCAGAAGCTGAAGCAAGAGACAAAGCTCTAAGACAGTCTGAAGGGCACGGTTTTTGAGGGCTTGAATGGGGCTTCCATGACGTGTTCCGCGAGGGTTTTCTACCACCGGACCACACTGAGAAATGTCGAGCCCTCGCCAGCAGCTCCCACTAACGCAAGAATTCGCACCACCAGCATGCTTCGCACAAATGACTGAACCGTGATCCTTTTCTTCAAAACCCCTCAAAAGGAGTTTGTTCTACCTATATGAAGGGTTCTAGAGCTTTCCAAGCCTTCAAAACCCATCAAAAGGAGTTTGTTCTACCTATATTAAGGGTTCTAGAGCTTTCTAAGTCCGAGAACACCCTAATATAAAACAGCTTGAATGCTTACCAATACTTGGCGTTGTTGAGGGTTCCTGTCCGTCATTTGTATAGTGATTAGAATAACCCAAAACCCTGTTCGAATTATTAAGGCATGTATAATACTACACCTCGAACCACTCCAGGCCCGTCCAACACCTGCCTAAGCCACTCATCTGAACTCTAAGCCCCCAACCTCCATGCTCCGAACGAAGCTCCAACCCCAAAGCCTGTTTAGAGTTTAGGGTTTAGGGTTTAGGGACCCTAAACCCTAAACCCTAACCCCTAAACCCTGAACCCTAAACCCTAAACCCTAAACCCTAAACCCTCAACCCCGAGTCCTAAACACCACATGCCTCTGATGCCCGAGGTTTTCTCGAGTTGGGCAGGGCAGATTGGTCATCCGATGAACAGATCTTTGCTGGCAAAGTTGGATTCCGGGCCTGCGCGCCTGGGCTTGGATTTAGGCCTTGAGGGTTTGGGGCTATGCGGTTTCACATGGTTCTGCTGTGGGTTGAGGGCTCTGGGCTTTTGAGGTGTTGTTTTGGATTTGTGTCTCAAGCGTTACGGTGCTCATGGGTTTTAGGATTTAAGACTTAGGTTTCAAGGTTCCAGGTTTCGAGGACCCTAAACCCTAAACCCTAAACCCTAAAACCCATAGCCCCTATAGAGGATTTGGGGTTTAGAGACCCTTCCCCCACCAGGCGAAGCTTTGCCGCGACTCTCAACAGTGCACGGGCTTCCTCCTGCGCAGCGACGACGGATGCTTGCAACTTGGGTTAAGGTTTAGGGTTTAGGGTGTTAGGGATTTGAGGGTTTAGGTTGCAGGGTTCAGGTTGTGAAAATTCAGGAGTTTATGGGTTTGCCTAGACCCTAAAAATATGTTACGGTGTTTTTGTTAACTTGGTTTTCATCGTGAAGTCCTGAGCAAAAAAGTCATCCATGCAGAGGTGTGTACTACATCGTAGGATCCTGCTAAAGGAATATCTCCTTATAGCCCCTATCGAATACCATACTGTACCTCCCAAGCCCTATTCTAACTAATTATTTCTTAGGGTTTAGGGGTTAGGGAGCTTAGTTTCCGGTGTTGTGGCCCAGACCCTAAACCCTAAACCCTAAACCCAGTGTTTTTCGGTTTCGTTGCTGGGGTTTTAGGCCTGAAGCCGGAGTCTGTTGAATTTTGCGCGGAATATATAGAGGCCTAAATCGTTACCAACATTATTCCCGGGGTTCCTTGTTATAACCATACTTGCAAGAAGCCTACAGCCTTATTTTATGTATCAAGGCCCCTACATTAGGGCTTTGGTGTTTAGGGCTTCAGGGTGTGAGGTTGAAGATTTAGGGCATTTGGCTTCCCATGGCTTTGGGGCCTATAAGGTTTAGACTTTAGGGCTTAGGCTTTAGGTTTTAGAGTTTACTTAGGTCCTCAACGAGAGAACTTCAAACTTTTTGGCCTTCTATATTATGTCTATTTTAAAAAGTTTGAACTTTTTTGGGCCTGGTTGTTGAAGAAGAGAGCTTAAGTTTCCCGGGCTCGTCCTAAGAGAGCTTTTTTGAGTAGCGAGCTCTGAATCAGGCCAGGCTCCTATGTTTGGACCCTAAAACCCTAAACACTAAACCAACCTTAAGCCCCCTAAACCCTAAACCCTAAACCCTAAGCCCTAAACCCTAAACCCTAAGCCCTAAACCCTAAACCCCCTGAGCCTCCTAAAGCCCCCTAAAGCCCTAAACCCTAA
>CAJNDV010007836.1:65117-86731 GCA_905221635.1 Symbiodinium sp. CCMP2456 | reverse complement strand
ACTCCGCACCACTTGACTCCACTCCACTCCACTCCATAAGCCGCCATATCCCCACCCCGACACTAGTCGTGGAAAGGTATTGATTAACACTTTTGTTATGAAGTTTGTGTTTGGAAAGAACGTTAATCTTGTAAAATCTTGCACAGTGGAAAGGCCAGGCACCTTGAGAGATTTGGGAATGGTTGTTTTCGCAATATCCAATGTAGTAGGTGCATGTTTGTCAGTTTATGTGAGTGTTGTGTTTCGACATTCATTACTGTCCTGCCAAAGATGGTTCAGCCGTTTCACGGATTTGGACTTTAGCCACACAACAGTTTCGTTGCGTTAGTTGCGCCGATACAGCAACAACAGCAAGCAATCTGGTTAGGAGCCCAAGTCGTGAACTATGTGGAGTTTCTTTATGAAACAACTGTTGGTAGAGCTTGATGAACCATATCACTTGGCGATTGCGCATTCATGGTTGGCCATAGCCAATCTTCGTCATCTTAGCAGCGCATGGCAACTATCATGACAGCAGAGGTGCAAACGGCATTCGGTGTAGGCATGGGAATTGAAATTTGAAGTCGGCATTTGCGAGAAGCTTCGGTGCCCGACATTCCAAGATTGCCGATTGATTGGAGAATATGAATGACAGCGCAGTCATGCAAAATCAGCTGTCCAAATTAATGCACCTCTGCAGGCCGCGCTCTTTGATCCGTACCTTGTTGCAGAGTACGATCCCTATGGAGGTGGGCATTTGAAGGTGCACCACAATTCAAGACTTTATGGCTGTGTTGGTTAGTTGTAAGACCTTCTTTGTTGAAGGGCTTGCAGAGCTGAAGACTGTTTGACTAGCAAGTGCTCGTTTGGAGCATTTTCTTGTGTTTTCACGGCCTTTTTTTTTTTTCCACTTCGCATTGATGAACAAGAAGAGCTCTCATCATCCTAAGAAAGCAAACCCGAAGGACTAAGACTAAACCACGAATTGGCCGGCGCAAGCCCAACACCTGAACACGCACAAAACGCCCCGCGCCTCCGAGAACAACTGCCGCCTGTGCCTTCAGCTCGGAAGGTGGAGCCGCCGAGGAGGCCGAGGAGGCCGAGGAGGCCGAGGCCGAGGCCGAGGTCGCCGGCAGCGTCTCAGAAAGGGTTTTAGTCACAGTGGGTGCCAGATTTCATGTACGGGTTGCTTTCCGATGTTTGATTCGCTTTGACTGCAACGTCTCAAATGCTCGTGTTGCCATGGTCGGTTTTGCTGCTGTGAACAGGGGTTGGGCGATGTTAGGAGAGGGTTCAGGGCGGCTGCTGCTGAGACTTATCCTTTGGTAGGAGGAGTGCATCGAGATTCTGGATGAGGAAGACGAAGGCGAGGCGTATGGAGAAGACCAGCCAGACGAGTCGGCAGAGGCCGGTTTGGGAAACAGAGTTGACGCACGCCGCTGGGTCCAGACAGTTTTGATACTCTGAGCACAGCAGCTATTCCGGCGAGCAGGTTTCAGGGTTCCATGTCGAAATCCATTTGACGCCACCATGGGCTCCATCCCGCAACGAGGTTCGAAGATGCAGTGTAATCCAACGGACAGGCTGTTTTGCGGATTGCCTTATACTATGACTCTGAAGACCCGAGCGTATCCCTTACCTGGCTTTGCCGGCCAGCTCGACAGGTAGCTCCCAAAGAATTGGAGGACCCAAGCTCGACATGGCAGGCTGGGGTGTGTTCTTGGGGGAGAGTTGAATGGCTTTCATCTCGATGTGGGTGGCGAGTTCGGACTTAACTTTAAAATGACCGAAGACGAGATCTGAGAATCCTGTGTGATGAATGTGAAGTCGACTTTGGCCAAACGGAGTGAGGGTCGGCAGAATCAATCAGAGCTGTCACGCACTGCCTCGAAGATGCTTCACAGGCATTTAGAGCATCTAAACGCACCACATCTGCACTCAAGGTGGCGGAGGAGACCCCGTTGCTTCCACCAGATGGCTTCGACGAACCGAGGCGGATGTGTGGGGTGGGGCTGTGGTCGAGTTTGCCTGCTTCTTCCAGAAACCGGAAGAAGTGTGCTGGCTATTGTTTCAGCTGTCATTTTACAAAAAAAGGTTAACAGATCGATAGATAGATAGATTGATGGATAGATGGGCAGACACATAGACAGATAGAAACAGACAGATCCACAGATAGAGAGAGAGAGCGAGAGAGAGAGAGAGAGAGATAGAGAGAGAGAGAGAGAGAGAGCGCGAGAGAGAGGGAGAGAGAGAGAAAGAGAGCCCCAAAACACATGGGCCCAGTGGAAGAAAGAGAGAGAGAGAGAGAGATAGTGTAGATATTAGGCAAACAGGTGATGTCTATGCTTCGTCTGACACCGACAGGAACATTGCTGGATGCTAATAGCTAACATCCCCGTTCAATATCTTGAGCCCTGAACCTTGCAACAGTCGTTTATGAAGGCAACTGCTCGAGGAGGATACTTTGCCGGAGGAGGCAGTCTTTCAATTTCGGTTGCATCCTTGTGTGTGTGAGTGAAAAAGATTCTGTATGAGATTGCTTGCATGTTTCCGCACGGGGTATCGTGTGCTCAGCCTTGATGAATCTCGCAGCGCTTCGTTCTGAGATCGCGGTGCATGAATTGCTTGTACTTGTGTTTAGGCCAAAGGAGCATCCCGAACACTTTCAGGGGCTCACGCCACGTCGAACTCGCTCCTCGTGCCATGGAGCTTGCAGTCTCAGTTCTCATGATGCATCGCCCAGGCAGAGACTCTCGAAGTTTACGAAGAGGCAGAGGCGAGCGAGCAGGGTGCCGCCTCGACCTTTTTCGGGGTAAAGCTTCCGAGCAACCGAAGTCATTCTACTAGTAGTTCCACAAGTCACTCCTTGCAAGACTTCGCAATGCTGTTGCTAATTCACCTTTTGCTGGCTTTGCACACCATGAACCGTATGCAGCACTTGCTGGCAAATTGTGACAGGGAAAGGACATGCTGCCAAATTGTGACACAGTATTTTCTGACAGCGGATGGCACGGGAAGTCGCCAGCTTCAAAGGCTCCTTTCCTCATTTGTCATGCCGCTCCTGACCGTGTGGCCTCCAGGATTTCATGGAAGAGGCTGCCGAAGTGGGGGAAGCCGGGCGCTTGGCTGTTCGCACGGTGACATCCGGTCCGCTTAGGCATGGCAAACGAAGCACGAGAAAACAGTGTTGCCTTCCCGAGCTGCTTTAGATTCGTTTTTTTGCCAGACTAGTCCGATAATGACACCGGGACGCAATCCCAAACTAACTCTGAATCTACAGTTTCGACATCTCCAACTTCGGAGCTTGACAGGTGGGGGAGGGGCTCGTCTTTGAAGAGGCGGCGTCCAAGTCTGCCGTGAGCTTTGTGTTTTTGCAGTGCGATTTCCCAGGTAACTGAGTTCTGCTAGGCTTTGGGCTCTTCAAAGCCTTGTACGAAACCTTGCAACATTTTTGGGCGGTTTGCATTTAGGCAGGAGAGAGGAGAGCTCCGATCAGTAGAAGCCCAAGCTGGCAGAGCCGCAGGAAGAGGCCGAGGCCTCTCGGTCTGTTTCTTGGGTGTCGTTTGGGGTTGTGGCTCCGTGCATTTGCGAACCCCAAGCCAGGAGGAGGCACTTGTCCCGTACGGCGATGCCGATGCTGACGAGGTCGGCGTGGGCCTGGAATGGCCATAAATTGACTTTAAAAACAATCCCGGCAGGCAGGGGTACTGCTTCCCGAGACGGCCGAGGAAGATCTCCAGGCCTGCCTCATTCCTTTGGTGCATTTTGCGAGCCGAGGGCCCGCTAGAGGGCCCAAGCCCAAGAGCCCGCGCGGTTCAGGAAGCCGAGGAGCCCTTGGACCTGGAGCTCCTGGAGCCGGAGGTGTTGGGGCCGCACCAGGACGAAGAGTCCAAGTAGCGTTCCTTCTTAGGGGATGCTGGGGTTTCATCTGGATTCATCCCCATCCGGATAAGCTGAAGCCACCGAGCCTAGGGCGAGGCGGCGGAGCCTCCTGGTGAGGTCGGCGAGGTTGGTGGGCTGCATGCTTTACAACGCCCTGCTACCATTTAGACACACAGATCCCATCCAGACTGAACAGCTCTCTCTTAAGATTCAGATCAGCCAATGTTCAATTCCTTCGACTTAACATGCTGGTGTGATTCATTGAACCGATGAGCCAGGCAGGTGAGTCTTCAATCGCTTCTATGCATCCGATTTGATGTGTGTGTCTGTTGAGCCCCAATATTCGAAGCAGAATTGACAAAATCTGCCTACAGATCCACAGGACTTTCTTTTGTCTTGGAGGGTTTCGGAGCATGGAAAACAGCATAGAGCAATAGCTCTGATAATGCTAGCTTTCGTGTGGCTTTTTCTACTCTGATTACTCGGAGCGATGTTGGCTTGTGACTTTGTTGAACGATGTTGCTGACATAGTGATGATGGTGATAGTGTTGGTGATCGCAAAATTTCGATCATGGATGATTGCGGTGCAATGATTCGATGATGGCCAGGATGACCATGATGAGGATGAGATGATGATGACGATGATGATGGCATTGATGCTGGTGATGCTAGCGATACTGGTGATGCTGGTGATCGTTGTGGTGATGGTGATGATGTGGTTGCGGTTGTAAGCAGAGGTATGACAAAGAACACTGGAATAGGCTAAAGGCTAATAGTAGACATAGCAAGAAGAAGATGATGCTCCCACAGCTGCGCGAGATGATGCTACTCATGGCGATGATGACGACAATGATGATCACGATGATGGAAGTATGTATCTGTATACTGTATACTATGTATGAGTACATGTAAGTATATCAAAGCAGTGACACTGTGCTTGATAAGTATGCTGCTCGGCCGCCCGCAGCTGTGGTGCGCTCAAGCCAAGCAGCCCACAGGACTCCCTTCGGCGAGGAAGTGTAGAAAGGGGAAAGCCCCTCGGATTTAGGACCTCCGAAACCTTAGTGATGCCTTCTAAGAAGGCCTGCCTAGTCTTTGGTGAAGATCCGCATGGCATTTACGTGCGCATTGTCTGGGGTGTCGTTGTGAGTCGACAGCCCTGAGCCCTCGGAGCCGTGGAGTAGCTTTAACTAGCAGGTCTCTCGGAGCTCCCTGCAGTAAGTTGAGGGACGTTCGGTGCCTCTGAGCGAGCATTGGGTTGATTTCAGAAACCCTCGCCTTCCGTGCAGTCATGGAGACGGACTGACTCAAAAAGCGGATCCCAAACGCAATTGTTTCAAGCTCAAGTCACCTTCAGGCCTTGAGCCGTCAAGCCAAATGCTAATTCGAAACCCTCAAGCCCCAAGCCCCTAAATCCAAAACGCCCCAAGCCCCCAAAACACCGAACTTCCTTGTCAGATGGTCAGCGGCCTCGGCCTCGCTGGCGCAATCGGAGGTGCACGGCCACAAGTGGGGCATCCGACACTCAGTGGTAGCTCTCATCCGTCAACACTGTCATGTCGTGTCGTAGAAGAAATATACGTCAGCAGTTGTAGTTGGGTTGGTGGCGTATTTACGGTGCTGGTGGTGGTGATGGTAGTGGCCATGCTACGTGCAAAGACAAGAGTGCTCGCAGCAAAACTGACGATATGTGAAGGGTGGCAGAGTGGCAGAGCAAGCAGAAGAACGAAGACTATGCAGGGCACAGAACGGCAACAGGAGCAGCAAGCTTCTGAAGCTTGACAACAAGCGAAGACCAAGCAGAGCAAGGACAGTAGCACCAGGATTACGAAACGAAGGAGTCACGCCGGGCAATGGCTGAGAAAATCAACGGTGGTCTTGCTTGTAGCACAGCGAGGTGCAGCCTTCCTCGGGCCTAGCGCGGCGCCAAGCAGCGCCCCAACCACTTCCCTCCGGCGGGGGAATCAGGCCAGGAAACTTGCAGGTGTATTGAGAAATACTAACTCCTGCTACAGTAGAATGCATGATATCGATACATGTTGCATGAGCATATCGCGTCGCACGTCGGGCTAATTCAGCTAGTGATGTTGCGCATCAGGGGGCGGAGCCACCAGCCATAAATGTAGCCGTGGATGTGATAGAGTCGAAATCCCGCACACCCAGAATACATTGATGCTTTAGAGTGGAAGTCCCAAGACAAGAGCCAGCAAGGCCCAGTTCGCTTGCTCTATCTTCAGGGTTTGAGGCTGAGCATAGGTCGGGCTTAGCCCCGCTTGCATGGGATGTGGTCATTGTGAACCGTGCACCGAACCGTCCCGTGACGAGGCATATTGCTGATTCGTACGGAAGGTGACAGATTTTTACCATGCAGGATGTCTTGCTCAGCAATGAGCTGCTCATGACGAGCTGTTCAAGTCTGTAAACCATGCTGATGGAGATCATTCTGCAGTTGGAAGCACACCCAAGAATTGTGGATGTGGCATTTTGAACATGCACGCTGACCACTGCACCGCAGATCCGAAACCGTAAGGCAGATTGAACACACTGCAGTCCATACTCTTCAGCAAAGCTTTCTGAACTCTGCTGCCCAGTCCGCGCAGCCCAGCAGCGCGGCACCCACCGCAGCCGCCGGCTGCGTCGTGTCGGCCGGAGCCGTCCTTGCTAGCCAGGTGCCGGCACGGATGTGACTCCTATGGGGCGTGCTTTGTTCAGAGATTGGGGAGACTCGCAAAGGCCTGCCGAGTCGGGCCAAGGCAAGTGGGCAGAGCCCGAAAGGGCAGCGAATCTACGTAGGTTTCCATCTCTTCTAGAGCATTGCTTGTAGCCAAGAAGTCCCATAGGAAGTGGTCACGGATGTTGCTGCAGGTGAGAAAAGCGCAGGCGCTGCAGGGTGGGCGGATGGGCTTTAGTGCTTCAGCACCTTCAGTGTTGAAGAGTCCGGACCGGACCAGGTTTTAGCCTAGCGTTTGTCTTCTGCAAGTGATGGAAAGAGCTTAGAGTGGATTGAAAGAAAGCATCTCTAGTCCGAGCCCAGTCTTGAAGGTCTGGGCCCGGGCCTAGCGAGTTCTGTCCTGAGGCCTCTTCCTCCAAGTTCACCACAGCGCTCCGGGCCTTCGAGCAGGCCAGGCACGTCACGGCACGCCAGGCCGAAGAGGTCCTTTCTGTAGCAAGGAGACCTGCAGCAATGGTCCGGTGGTCGCCGGTTGACACAGTACATCACAATGGCCGCACGACCAATATCAATGAAAGATAATGAAAGTAGCAAATTCGCGAATGGACATGAACCATCGTGCTTAGCATGGTCTTCCTGAGTCATCATGATCACGGTGACGATCTTGAGCCTACCAACCCTCCGCGAGGTTCGGGAAAACTGACGGAGTCAAAGAAATCAAAGAAGACATCTATCTCAAGCATACCAGTAGCCGTAACAACCAGGTGTTTCAGAGCAATCGTTTTACTGAGCTCCTTGGAAAGGAGCTTGGCGTGCAGCCTCCAGTCGGATACTGGGATCCGTTTCTGGGCTTGCACTGGTGGTTTCGGCGGTTTCTTCGGTTTTCTTTGTTTATGGGTGGCTGTATGCTTGGATAGGAAAGTCTACAGCATGTGCGTGTGCCGTGGTGGATGTTCAGCAAAGCCCGAGCCCAAAAAACTTCGCCTTCTTCATCATGTGCTCTTCGTGGACCAAGGACCTGCAGGTCACGTAAGCACTCAAGCGACGAAACCTCAAAGCCCTGCAAGCCCAAGGCCTCTTTGCGCACGGCTAGCTCTGAATCTCGCAGCCCTAAATAAATTAAGAAAGGTGCTCTGAATGACGGGAATAGATATCAGGCCCGCTTGCACACCTGCAAAGCCCTGAGCCCTCAGCGCCCAGACAAGGCTTGGTCTCGCCCGTGACGGCGATGTGGAGGCGTTCATGCGCAGGCCGCTCCCTTTTGGGGTTTGTCGGAGTTTGCTTTTATGGGCGGTTTAGGTTTCGCCCAGTTGGGGATTGTTTTTAACTTAAATCTTATCTATCCGTGCTCACTTGGTCGTCTGATTTCGCACTAGACCCGCAACCACAGGCCCTTGCAACGCTCGGGGCTGGTTTAGAAATCAGGCTGAACGACGCTGCTCGCAATTCGGAATCCTCGAAGCTGACTGCTGCCGCTGCTGTTGCTGCCACCACTACCACTTGCTACTTCAACTGGCTGCTGCCCTTACTGCCATTCGTAGTTCCTTGCTGCCGAGGCGTTCCGTGGAGCTGAAGCACGGTCGCATCGCGATGCTCGCGACTATGGGCCGGATTGCTCAGCTTGTAGGCTTTGGTTGATTCTCAAGTTCAACCCTGAATCTAAGACGAGAGATTGTTTGCTCTTCGGTGCACGAGGCTACATCACCCCTGAGATCGCAGGAAAGTTCCCAGGCAGATCGTTGCGTGCACTTGCTTTAAGTCGTCCGACAAGCCGGAAGCTTGTTTCGCCCGAAGCCCAGCCCAACGACAACCACAAGGCGAAGATAGAAGCAACGAAAGCCCCGAAGCCTTGAAGGGTTCCGAGGCTTGTTCTTCGACTTGACAGGGCTTTGCAGCTGCGGGGTTGTTCGAGGTTCAGCCGGTTGAGGATCCCTGGAGGAATTTCCGGGGGAATCACGCTCGGAGGCTTCCTCTCCCCGAGCATGGGCCTGAAGTTCGCGGATGTGCCCAACGGACTTGCAGCGATCTCAAAGGCTGGGCTCAGAGGGCGGAACAGCACCAAAAAATGACCAGATATCTGGCTCTGGCCTCCAGACCTGCATTCTGCGAGCCACAGCCCTCGAAATCCCCGGAGCTTGGCATTGGAAGCTCGTGTCGAAGGTGCCTGCTGGGGGCTGGACCCAGATCCTGCGGCTGAGCTGCATGTCTCGTGACCGAGGGTCCTTTTGATTTTGGCGCTACTGGCTTCAACACTGGTATCGCTTTGGAAACCAGGAATCCCCAAGTGCCCGCAACGGCCAAGGCTCTACATGGGATGGTGCGAGGTCTCTCGTGGAGCAGGCTCGCTGAAGCCCAAAGCCCGAGCGGGCTAGGGTTGCCTTCCATGTGCTGTTAGCTTAGCACAGATCGCCCCGTAGCATTCGGTTCAAAGTTCTAGTTAGGCGTTGCGTGTTGTAGCTGCCAGAGAATTCTAAAGGAGCTGCCAACCCAGACTCAAGACCGCGTCCCTGACTATCTTCCTGTTGCTGGAGGCTCCGACATCGCTAGCGGTCGCCCCGGCGATTTCGGTTGGTATGTCGGGGCCTTGAACAGACTCGCCAAGCCTGACTCCAAAGAATTGAACCTGAAGTCTCACTACGGTTGATGATATAGATCCTGCATTACTCATAATAAGGAATAATACCATGGTTCCCGGATCCTCAAGGTAATGCAGGATTTATATCATCAACACTAGCAGTAGCATGGTTCGTGAAACGTAGCCTCGACGCAAAAGGCCTGAGCATCTCGCGTCATGCTCCGAACACTTCGTTCCAGTCTGAGGTGCTCACGAGTGCCGATCCGGAGGACGGCTTCCTGTGATTTGGTTGTCGGGTGCAGCGGGCTGGGTTATGGCGGTTATGGTTTCAACGGCATTCACGCAAGTCTCTGCTGCTTATGTCTGCAGCGGACTGCGTCAGAGTGCCAGGGGCTTGATCGTTTGGTTTTCGCGGGACTGGTTGTATCCTCAAACGTAAGACAGCAGAAGGCTTTCACAAGACATCCCGCATGGATGTCACATTCAGTGAGGTCCCAGGAGGTTGACGAGTTGAGCAAAAGGCTCGACTCCCGAATCCGACCGCCAGACAAAACTGAAGGGCTTCGGGTCTCGCGGCTCAAGGGCCTTTGTCCGGTCCCCAAGCTGAAGCATTTAACCTAAGTTCTGAATGTCTGCGGTTCCCGAAGGAGAAAAAGAAAAAGCTTAATGCAGAGTTGGCGAACGGTCGCCTCGCGATGATGGCCATCATCGGCATGCCCTCGGACAAGAATGGGCTGCAATCCTGCTGTGATGTTTAGCTAGAACCTGTCTTTGTTCTTCTCGTTTGTGTTCTGGTTCTTGCATGTTCTTGTCATTACCGAAGCTCATGGAACAGGCACCTGGTTTTGGCGTTCTTTATTGAAGCTCCTAGGGTCCTAGGCCTCCTTTTTTGTCTGCTCCTGCACACATCCCTCCAAGGTTCTATCAGGACGGCCTCACAGGCTCAGCGTGGGGTGTCTCGGCTACAGCGGCTAAACCCGGCTAAACCCTAATCCCAAGCCACAAACTATCCTGAGCTCTCAGCTACTGATCGGCCTAATTTAGTTTGCACCGCGTCCTTCATGTGAACTTGACTCTTCGGTCATCTAACCCGACGGTTGCAATGTCGTGCCCGCGCAGTGAACTAATGATTCGTTGAAAAATCGACCTTCGTTCTGCTAAACGTAGTCAACTAGTTCAGAATTTCTTCGTAGTTCGTCACGCAGCCTGGCTCGTTCGTCCTGCGAGGTAGCTGGGTAGTTTCCAGTCAGCCAGCTATCTAGCCCTGAGTTAGCATGTCGGGTTCATGGGTAAGGTAGAAAGCAAGTAAGTTAACTGATTTGTTGCCGGGTTGGCTGGCTAATTATCGGGTTGGTGTTTGGTTGCGTGTTTGTTTGGTTGGTCGGTGTGTTGGTTGGCAAATGTTGGCAAGTTGGGTTTGATTCAGTGAGGTATTTTAAATAGCTACCTAGTCATTTTGTGCAGCTTGGCCCATTAATCAGGTCATTTGAGTGAGTTATTGAGTTACTGAGATAGGTAAGTCGTCAGCTATTGCAAGTCGGCCAGCAGATTTAACGAGATGTATGTTTTTTTTATTGGTTTGGTTTTGTTGCCGTGTCTGCTAAGGCGACTGGGCCAACTTCACGGAGTCACCACTGCGGGCCGCTTCCCAAGACTTCCTGGGCCATGGTGGCCATGAAAAGCGGTTAGGATCAACATTGCATATGGAAACAGCACTGGCAACTACAATAGGCAGGTAGGTCGTGACAACGAGGCCAGTAGTTATCAACTTCGTGTGAATGCTTAGGCCTTCGGAGCTTTTGAGCTCTTTCTCAAGAGGGAAACGCTGTCGAAGGTGATAGATGTTTGGGAACATGGCACGAAGCAGGAAGTGTGGCAGTGATGTGATCCTGGGTTCCCATCACGAAGCTTAAGCCGAAGGTCCCCAAATTCATTCAATCGGGATCGACTTCTCCTCGTAGATCACAGAAGACCCTGCACTGAGTCGGAGTCTCGGGCATGGGGTAGGTATGGCTACTGTCGAAGCCCAGCAAACGCCCGAACACATCTGAACCCAACTCCTCGGCTCCAAGGCATTCGAGCAGGCAGGCTGCACTTTTCGTAGCACTGTGTCGATCTGATTGCTAGAGACTGGAACTTGAAACCATTTGAAACCCAGACCTGCCATGCAGTCCCAGCGTAATAGTCGGAGTGGTAGAAGTCGTCGTCGCAGCAGTACTAGTAGTAGTAGACGTCGGCGTCGTCGTCGCCCTTAGCGGTGGTCGTGGTTGTAGTTGTAATTTTAGGTTGTGGTGGTGGTTGTTGTTGTTGTTGTTGTTGCTGTTGCTGCTGCTGCCGCTGCCGTTGCTGCCGTTGCTGCCGTTGCTGCCGCTTGCTGCTGCTGCTGCTTGCTGCTGCTGCTGCTGCTGCTGCTGCTGCTGCTGCTGCTGCCGCTATCCGCCGCTGCTGCTGCTGCCGCCGCTGCTGCTATTGCTGCTGGCGATGCTGCCGGTGCCGTTGCTGCCGCTGTTGTTATTTTGTTTTTGTTTTTGTTGTTGTTGTTGTTGTTGTTGTTGGTGGTGGTGGTGGTGGTGGTGGTGGTGGCGAGTGAGGATACTGAGCCCTGAACCAAAAACCCTTAAACCCCTACACCTATCACGCCTAAGCCCTAACGTTGTTGCAACTTGAGTTTTCCCTACCCCAAAACCGTGTCCACAGGATGCACGGAGGTGATAAGAGGAGCTGGAAGCCCACCAACCACCCCTTCCATATTCCATATGCTTTGACACTGAGAAGCCCTTACTCAAACCCGCTCGCATGTAAATGTAGCTGCGTGCCAGGAGCTTGGTGTGCAGGCTCCAGTAGGGTTTTGGGACCCGCCACTTGGCAGAAGTCTTGGGTGTGGATCTTCAATGGGATTTTGCGGGTTCGGTTCTGGGTTGTTGAAGAAGCCGGGCCAGGTATGGTGCTCCTTGAAAGACGGGAAAGGTTGGCCGTTCGCACATCATAGGTTTTGCCATTACTGCTTCAATGTTAGTTTGATGATGACGATGATGTGGCAAGCACAGTGCGACACAATACAATAGTTGCTTCTTTTGACTTGCTCAGGCTGCCAGCATGAGAATCGGTAGGGTCCGGGCACCCGAAGTCAGTCGAATAAGACCGAGGGAACGACAACAAATCAGCGGTTCACGCCACTGTGTCAGAAGAAGCCGTTCTCCGGTTTTCAAGAAGGCTTTGTTTACCAGGTGTTAACTGACCTGCTGTTGCTCTACTGACGTGTGCGAGTCGTCAAATGGTTTGGGTGTGGGTTTTGGGGAGTCTGCAGGTCTGTGGTTTGGATGTGCGATGCATTCAGAGGTGTGGTGTCCGGCATGAGGAACGGTTGATCGTCCTATATCGCCACCGTTCCAAACGCACAGCTTGCGTTCGCTCTGTGATCACGGTTTTCTTGGATGCGTTGATTAGAGGGGGTACTTTAATGTCAGTATTTCGTATCTTTAGAGAATGACAGTCCCTTATGGAGAGCGGCCTGTCCCTGGGCTTTTGGACAGTGTGGTTTTTGGTGTTGTTATATTCAAGTATGATATGCACGCATGCCTTTATTATGCTCTTTCTCACAAAGGTTCCAAACATTGTGCTCTGTGCATATGCAAATATATATATATATATATATATATATGCATGAATGCACATGCATGTGCTTTCCTCTGTTAACACGTACACGCGATTCCTCTGTTAACAGGCACACACGTCCATACACGCCCATACGTGTACTGCTTATGGGTTTGCAGTACCAAGGTACAGTTTGCTAACACATTACAACGTGCACAGCACATACGCCGCCACTTCCAGGCGAAATGAGATACTACGTCAAAGAAGTTACTTCATTCATCGTTCCAACTTGTAAGGGTTTGAGTGCGTGCGTACGTGCGTGCGTGCGTGCGTGCGTGCGTGCGTGCGTGCGTGCGTGCGTGTGTGCGCGTGTGTGTGTGTGTGTGTGTGTGTAAACGCCTGTACATGGCGACTGCAGTGCAGTTCTCCTATTGCAGGGGGGCAATCTGCCCAGTCAGAGTGATTGCCCAACGAAGAGGCTCTGACTAGGCACTGATATCAGTCCGGGACGCCGGACTTACGTACCTGCCAAAGTGGCCGCCCGAATGTACCCTCAAAGCTGTTGTTTCCATCATTGGCCGAATCATGAAACTAAGCCTGCACTGTTGCTGCAATCTGTCTTCGTCGCGTCTGGTCCGGTCTTTCTTCCTTCGCATCAGTTCGTGTCGAGCCAAAGTGTGTGTCGTTCTGGAATTCCCGAAATGGGGCCAGATCACAGCGAGCAAACGCTCGAGCCCGCGATAGCGGATGACTCTGACTCTGCTTACATCAATGCATACAGGTGAATCATCATCATAGGTGTTAGGTGTCGTTTTGATTGCGTTGATGCCATCACCAAGGACCATCGAGCGACTGCAGTTAGAGCTTTGCGAACTTCGTTTCTGTGCACGCAGGGTTTTCTTGAGGGTTTGCAAGTGCATGTGAGTACTGCTGTCTTTGCATTTCATGTACATCGACAGTCTTCTGCCTCAAACGCCCGTCTATGTTCTTCCCGCTTTTCTGCAAAGGATGCTGTACGACACTCGCACAGGACAGTGCATGGGGCCGTGTGCACCACAGCTGACCGCATTGCAGCCAGCCACGTCATTCGTGTCGCAAGCCCCTCTTCAGCTTGCCACTCTTTTTGCCGCCTTTCCGAGTAGTGCACCTGATGTGCACAAGAAGAAGAAGCGCTCTACTTCCACTTCCTCTTCCTCTTCAGCATCTTCCACGTCGACCGAGGAGTTGCGACGCAAGTTGCGTCGAAGGCAGAAGGCCTCCCGTAAGCATAAGGTTCCGGCCTCCAGTTCCAAGTTCCAAGCGCAAGCCTGCCTCTCGAAAGCACCGTGCACGTGCCTCAAGCCCTTCTTCACATCATGCCCAAGGTCGCAAGAGGTCAGGCCAGGTTTCTCTATCGCGGTTCAGAGAGAGGCCTACAAGCCAGGCGCAGCCCACATCCCGACACCATGATCGCACACGCATGGACAGCCGCTCACCGCGTGTTCCCCGAGAGAACCGCAACTACTACCGTGCCAGTGACAACCCTTTGCCTCGTTGCGCAGATCGACAGGGCCGCAGCCGCAGCCCCAATCGTGCTCATTTGGTCCTAGTGGTGCTTCTTTGCCTCCTGCTCCACCCGTGCCTCCTACCCCACGCCAACAGCAGTTCGGCCCATCTGCCCCTTACCCGCCGCACCAGGGGCTTGGACTGTTTACAATCCGGCCACCTTTGGCCCACCACCTACACCACCGCCTGTCCCCCGCAGCAAGCCCTTCCATTCCGGCAACAAAGGGCACCGTCATCAACTCCAGTCTCGACGCGAAGGTTACCACGCCGCGTGGCATGCAAAAGGCAAGAGGCAGCAGCAGCAGCTGATTCTCCACATCGCATCAAAGCCGCAGCTGAATTGCTGTCTGACTGACGAGCAGCCAAAGCTCGATGCAGTGGACGTCGAAGAACAAGACGATCTTGCGCGCAAGTTCGCGGCGGCGATTCGGGCCATGCCGACGAGCCTTGCCCGCGAACTCTCGCACATGTCGCTGGCGGCAGGACTCGCCAACAGCTCCCCTCGGATACAGCTTGATGCCTGCAGCACGTTTGAGGTTGCCGATTCGTATCAGTGTTATTTGGTCCCAGTGGCCACGGGCAAACCGGAGCACATGCTCCGGGGTACCGATACAGTTATGTATGGTGCCACGGCCACGGGACCGACGTCATTACTGCTGCCTCCATTTTCAAAGAGCTCCAGGTCCGTCCCACAGTGCCGGGGAACGGAATCAACACAGGGTCCGACCTTGATTTCCCTGCAGTTGCCTTTTACTGCCAAGCCTCAGTGGGCGAGTTTGATTTGCATACGGTACAGCAGGCAGTTGCCAAAGAACTGCGCATCTCAAAGGGCCTCCAGGGCATGCTTTTCCTGGGCGAATGCCACACCGTGGAGGAAGCCCGCCTCTGCTTCCGTCGAGGAGCCATCCGCGCAAAGGACCGCTGGGCCTTCAATGCTGCCTTCGCCTGAATTCGGGGATTTGTGGTGCCCCTTCCTTTGTGAAGGATTTCTGAGTCGCCTGCACAAACAAAGCTTCGCCTGTGTCTTGCATAGGTGTTGCTGACCATGCACGCCACTTCGCAGCCCCTGCTGAAGCCAACAACGCATCTTCCGCTGCCGTTTTGTTTCACCTACTTGGCTCAACCGACCTTGGGCGTAGATTTTGCCGTTTGTCTCACCCTCTAGTTTCACAACACGGAGCATGGACCGCAGTCGCACTCCCCCACCACGCATGGGACTTCATTCCCAGCCTCGCCAGCTTGGCGCACCGCCTTTCCCGCCCGTGCCTCCTCCCGCGCCGGGGGGCCTCCACTTCCTTTCCTCGCACCTACTCATCTTCCTTTGCAACATGGGCACTGGCCTACGGCACCGGCCCACAGCACTGTCATGCCACTGCATCCCACCTTGGGTCCATGCCAGGACTCGCCAAAACTATCTTTCCCTGGAACACCCTCGCACCGTTTCCGGGAGCACCCGGGAGCCAGGCCACTGCGCCGGAACCCTCCGCCGCTGTACGTCACATCCCCGGCCACCCTCCAACCTCGCAATCGCCCACTGGCCGCTCCACAGCCTCCCATGACCTTGCCCGTGCCCGAGGATTGGCTGCAGGACAGTGATTACCTGGACACCCGTCGCAGCGTCGGGAACTCGGCACGTTGTGTCCTCAATCGCTGGTGTTCCCGTCGCAAACTTGCATCCAGCTCACTTCTTATACCAGGGATGGAAGAGCTACTGGCTTCGATGGATCGCCAGCGGGAAAGAGGCCTACTTCATAGTAAGGCTGAGATGCCATCAACCATGCGGTACAAACACAAACTTCCCAAGAGCCTGGCTGTAAAAGCCTTGGCCCAATTCCTTGTCGATCAAGTGAAGCACAAGGTTCCTATGGAAACCGACTGCGAATCCAAGGCCAGGATTCGTGAGCTTGAAGGACAAGTTGGAAGTTTGCAGCAACAGTTGCGAAAGCAGCAGCATTCCATCAGCCCAGCTCCTGATAGCGGCGTCGGCCCCGGCACCCGGGCCCCTCCACTCCTCCCCCTACCCGTGTCAGTAACGCCGACCGATCCCCCCTTGGATCACCAGCAGAAGCAGCGTCACAAAGCTCTGCCGCCAAAGCTGCACAGGTCCCTGCCCTCGCAGGTCAAAACCTGCGACAGTTACCCTTGCAGTTCAGCCCCGGCTCCAATCTTAGCACCCCTATTAAGCCTGACCCTTCCTCCATCTTGCAGCCACCACAGGAAGGCTCACCTTGGCTCGCTTCTCATCTTCCAGCTAAGTGACAAGGAGCTTAAAGCCTGGGTCAACTCCTTGACCAAATTAAGGACTGGGTCGAAGCCCAGGATGCCGATGATTTCCTGACAAAAATCCACAGGACGGCAGTCATTTGGGGAGTCCCTCCGGGCACCGTCACGAAATTGCAGAAGCAGCCCTTGGGAAGGCTCATAGCCGTTGGCTCCTACATGGAGCGGTGACTCCTCACTGCATCACATCGACGAACGCGGCGTTCTGAGGCAGACGCAAGCCGCCGCCAAAGCCTTTCGATGCCTCATCGGTGGCATAGCCCCCGATCTTTTACATTTAGAGTTTTCCAGCTGCAGCGTGGCCCAATGGTGCTGCGCACGGATTGCCATACATGAAGCACGCCGCAATGTAGTCTTCTGTTCGGCACTGAAAGACCGTGTCCTAACGCAGGGTCGCAGAAGAGGAAAGCCAATACCGTATTGGTGAACACTATCATTAAAAGGCATTATCTCAGCTTGTCTGACCGCACCGTGGGGTCACTGTTTGCGCTGCAGTTTAAGTTTGTAGAGTTATAGGCCGGACCCTGCGACAATCCCTAGAGAGGGCGCCAACGCGCGCAAAACAGCGCGCATGGCCCTAGCAAAAAATCTCCCAGTCTCAATTCCTGCAGGCTTGGCGCATCACACTGGAGTTTTACAGGCAGAGACATGGTGTCCAGCCAGACAACACTTTCTCGGTCAATTTGAAAGAACACGCTCAGCAACTGCGAGTTTTTCGGGGCAAACGCCACACCCGGGCTTCCGGGGAGGTCACCATCTGGTGCGAAGACCTGCCCACTATCATCCGGCATGCTCTCGCGCTGCAGCACTTCCAAGTCTCGACACGAGGCTTCCGCCGCCAGTGCTTCGGTTCGTCGATGCGGTCCCCACTATCACCTGCCTTGTCCGGCATGGTTCTCGCTGCGCAAGAAGAGATTTGGCGACGCACCTTCAGCGTTACTTGCTCCAACATGAACCAGGCCTTACTCAGCCTGAGATATGTTGACAACCGTCTTTGGATTTCTGAAACCAGGTTTGAGCAGCTCCCGGGAATTCGATTACTGCTCAACAATCACTTCTACGGCGGTGACATCATTTTAGAAGATGAACCTGCCTACGATTTCGTGGGTTTCTCCCTCGACTTTGAGCAACGCCGCATTCTTTTCAATCGGGCGTGCCAGACCTCTGACCTCCCCAGCACCAAGTCTGCTGCCCCCGAACATGTAATTACTCAGCGCGGTGCTTGCCAGGGCGCACGCCATCAAGAGGTGCTCCTATCCCCGAGCACAAGCTCTCATGGATCTTAGGTATCTTTGGGAACTCGCAGAGCAGCGAGGCCTTCCTATCAATTCTTTTGCTTTCAAGGCAAAATTTTGGAAGTTCACCTGACCAGGGAATCGCACCCAAAAGAAAATGCACGGCGCACCAGGTTTGTGCAAGCCGCTACAGATGTGTCAGCAGCGCCAATCCTTGTGTTGTTGCGCAGGTTTTGCTCTTGGCTTAAGGTAGTCAGCATGTCTTCGTCGGAGCCAGCCGATGGGTCCAACCCTCCACAGAGCCCTACTGCACGCAGGCAGGAAATTATTACTCGGGCACTACTTGAGATTCTTGGTGGAGATGCTTCAGCCAGTGTGACGAAGAAAATTCCGCATCTCATGGCTCATCCATTTCCAGTGCCCTACGTGACGGTGCACTTCGTGACGTGCTCGCAGATTTCATCGAAAAGACGACACTGGATATCCATGACCTGCAGCAACACGTTCGAGAACTTGAGAACTCTGTGTCTAGATGACCTTTGATGCTACCTTATGGCATTGACGGATAAAAAGCTTTTGTCAGCTTTACATTTGTTGTCTGGCCATGACTCGAATCATGGTTGATGCGCTAGGAAGGGAGCTTGCTGTACCCAACCGGCACGCCGTTTCATTTGCTTATACCGCAGCCAATTTTGTTGCAGGGACCCCGCGCGCATCCAACACCATGTCAGATCGCTCGCGATCTCCTGTGCCGCGTGCCAACATTCATGAGCCCCAGTGGCGCTGGGCTTGGCGCACTGACGGCCAACACTGGTGGTGGCAGTGGTACGCAGTCACCAGGTCGTGGCTTCGTAGACGAACACTTGCTGACCGTCCTTTGGTCAACAATGAAGACTCATCAACAAGTCCTTCATGCAAGAGAGACCGGTCTCAGGTCTCCCTGAGCGCAGACTTACCGTGTCTGCCTTTAATTAATGTTTCTCGGACTCCTGGCCCAGGACACCAGCGATATATGGATCATAGCGCCTCAACCACGAATGTGGCAGCATTTTTGCGCTTAGCCAAAGTTGCTGCTCTTGTCTGTGCAGCCCACTTCTCATGTTACTGGCGTGAGATTGACATATTGCATGCTTCCGCAGCCGTCTCTTGTGCACTTGCTCAACTTGTTTAACATGAGCCACACTTTAGATCCGGACTTCAAGTATGATGAGCTTCCTGATGACGCGAGCTCCTGGTCGTCTGCTTTCGACCCTCCCAAGGACCTTCCCAAGGATAAGACCACCAAGCCTGTGAAGCCGACCAAGAAAAAGAAAAAGAGCAAGAAGAAGGACAAGCGCAAAAAAGAAAAGAAGTCAAAGGAAAAGAAGTCAAAGAAAAAGAGACGCTGTCGCTCTGCCTCTACTGAGTCCCGTGCTGTTAGTGAAGCAGATTCTACCAATACGCTGGTGTGCTAAAATGTTGGTTCGCGCCAACCTGCGTTGTGGTTGCCATTTCATTCACGTTTCACGTTGTCCGAACAGGAACCGTCCGCCTTGACGTGCTTCAGCCATGCGCAAAAAAACAATCGCCTCATTATTGAGTGCTGGTTCGAGACAGCCCTGTTGCTACACAAATCCCGAACTGAGCCAGGGTTCCCTGCTTTCTGCAGCACACACGTGTGTTCTCACAACAGCAAGTCACCAAGTCAACTTGTCAAAAAAAATAATTAACATCAGGGCCCCTTACTTTCTGCAACACACATGTGTGTTCTCATGGAGCAACTCATCTTTTTCAGACAAACTGAACATCAAGATTCTGCAGCACAAAGGGTTTGTGTGCTTTGCAACAGCGGCAACTCAACTTTAACACTTAACATCAAGTGTGCTCTACACATACCGAGATGAGCCAGGGTTCCCTGCTTTCTGCAACACACATGTGTGTTCACACAGCAGCAGCTCAACTTTTTTGAACAAACTTAACATCAAGTGTCTGCTACACAGATTCGGAACTGAGCCAGGGTTTCCTGTTCTTTGCAACACACATGTATGTTCTCGTGGCAGCACTTCAACTTCCTCAAACAAACTTAACATCAAGTTGCTTTTGATGTTAAGTTTGGTGAACAAGTTGGGTTGTTGCTGTAAGAACTCGCGTGTGTGTTGCAGGGAACCCTGGCTCAGCCTGGGAGTTGTGTAGCAGAAATTGGATGTTAAGTTTTTTAAAAAGTTGAGTTGCTGCTGTAAGAACACACATGCGAGTTGCGCAAAGCAGGGAACCCTGGCCAAGTTGGGAGTTGTGTTGCTGCTGTGAAAGATACATGTGTGTTGCAGAAAGCAGGGAACCCTGGCTCAGCTCGGGATTTGTGTAGCAGGCACTTGATGTTAAGCTTTAAAGTTGAGTTGCTGCTGTTGGAAAAATACACAAATCCTTTCGTGTAGCAGAAACTCGACGTGACTAATTTGTGAAAAAAGTGGAGTTGCTGCCGTGAGAACACACATGTGTGTTGCAGAAAGTAAGGAGCCCTGATGTTAAGTTTTTTGGAGAAGTTGCGTTGCTGTTGTGAGAGCACAGACATGTGTGTTGCAGAAAGCAGGGAACCCTGGCTCAGCTCAGGAGTTGTGTAGCAGAAGCTTGGTGTTAAGTTTGCTTGAACAAGTTGAGTTGCTGCTGTGGGAGCACACATGTGTGTTTAAAGCAGGGAACCGCGGCTCAGTTCGGGGTTTGTGCAGCAGAAATTTGATGTCAGGTTTTTTTGGAACAAGTTGAATTGCTGCCCTGAGAACACACATGTGTGTTGCAGAAAGCAGGGAAGCCTGGCTCAGCTCGGCATTTGTGTAGCAGACACTTGGTGTTACGTTTCTTTCGCGAAAAATTGAGTTGCTGCTGTGAGAGCACACATGTGTGTTGCAGAAAGCAGGGAACCCTGGCTCAGCTCGGGAGTTGTGTAGCAGAAACTTGATGTCAAGTTTGTTTGAAGAAGTTGAGTTGCTGCTGTGAGAGCACACATGTGTGTTGCAGAGAGCAGGTTCCGAATCTGTGTAGCAGACACTTGATGTTAAGTTTCTTTTCTGAACAAGTTGAGTTGTTGCTGTTTGAAAAATACACACATCCTTTTGTGTAGCAGAACCTTGCTGTTAACTGTTTGTGAAAAGGTTGAGTTGCTGCCGTCAGAACACACGTGGGTGTTGCAGAAAGCAGGGAACCCTGGCTCAGTTCGAGATGTGTGTAGCAGACGCTGGATGTTAAGTATTATAGTTGAGTTGCTGCTGTTGCAAAACACGCAAACAGCTTTGTTGCAGAATCTTGATGTTCAGTTCGTCTGAAAAAGTCGAGTTGCTGCCATGAGAGCACACATGTGTGTTGCAGAAAGTAAGGGGCCCTGATGTTAGTTACTTTTTATTGAAAAGTTGATTTGCTGATGTGAGAGCACACATGTGTGTTGCAGAAAGCAGGGAACCCTGGCTCAGCTCGGGAGTTGTGTAGCAGAAGTTTCATGTTAAGTTTGATTGAGCAAGCTGAGTTGCTGCTGTGAAAACAGACATGTGTGTCGCAGAAAGCAGGAAACCCTGGCTCAGTTCGGGATTTGTGTAGCAGACATTCGATGTTAACTTTTTTTAGAACAAGTCGAGTTGCCGCTGTGAGGCCACGCGTGTATGTTGCAGAGAGCAGGAAACCCTGGCTCAGTTCGGGGTTTTTGTAGCAGGCACTTGACGTTAATTTTGTTCAAGAAAGTTGCGTTGCTGCTGTGAGAACACACATGTGTGTTGCAGAAAGCAGGGAACCCTGGCTCAGTTCGGGATTTGTGTAGCAGGCACTTGATGTTAAGTTTGTTCAAGCAAGTTGAGTTGCTGCCGTGAGAACACACATGTATGTTGAA
>CAJNDV010007836.1:33797-63797 GCA_905221635.1 Symbiodinium sp. CCMP2456 | reverse complement strand
CTCTAAAGTCCTAAACCCAGACAAATTCTGGGCCAGGAACCTGCATCCTTCGACATCCAGGTTCGGTAACAGGGATGACTTCGCATGGGCATTCAAGGTACTGCAAATGGTGCCTGAAGCCACCTCTGCCTTTCTGCATTGAGCTCCGTTTGTCTGGGTACGGGGTGTATCCGGTGTTCGAGCTGGACACAGAGCCGAAACCATGCACACTTCACTAGACCCGACCAGACCCTACACCAAGAGCCCTTCAAATCCTGAGATCCTTTGCGCACAAGGCCTGAATGCGGAAGCACTGCTTGAAACCGTAGCACAGTCAAGCCCACATCCCCGCAACAGGACTTAAGACCCCCACTAAACTGAACATGCTATGCCTTTACAGCCTGTGCGGTGGTAGCAGGTAAAACCCCCAAACCCTGCTGCATGTGGGTTCAGACAAAACTTAAACTTAAACTCTGATTTTCGACGTCCTTCACCGCTAGAGAAGCCGCCCGGAGCTCCAGCCTGAAGCCCGACATGTGGGAGGGGTGCCTGAGAGGACGTCGATGGCAGCTTCGAGGACCCCATCGCAGGACTTGACCACTCCCAGCCATGCTCAGCTGCGGGCCGCTTTTGGGGTCCACGGTCTATTGTTCATGGTTTAGGAAAGTCTAGGTTAAGGTTCAGGGTGTTTGTTTTGTTGCGCATAGCACGCCGATGTTCGGTGAGCCAGTTTATGACCCTGGTCGGGCTGAAGGCGTCTTGAATTTGAGAGCGGTGCCGGGAATGCACTTAACTTCTAGATCCAGAACCCTCAAAGCCCAGAATCCTAACTGCGGGCTGGAATCAGCCGTGGTGTTTGTTTTCAATCTTATAGCTTGGCACATACAGGCCTCTGTGGGGCTCCTCCGCTGTGAGCCTGTCGTGGAGATGGTGGCACCAACGCCAGGTGTGACAGTTGTGCCATAGCGATCTAACAGCAGAGCCACGTTCTACGAAATGCCTAGCACGGAGCCACAGTGAGACCGACCCAAAGTTTCTGAGCCCTGAGGCCGACCGCATCTGAGCTTTAGGTTCATGGACTCTGCATTCAAAACCGCAGCGAGGCTCCGCATTAGTCGGGGTTTCGGGGGGGTGGCCCTCAGTGCCCTGTGGAGCCGGCGCCGGGAGCTTGGAAGACTCGACCCTCCACATTCCCAATTGGACCCTAGACCCGAGGTTGGGACGTAGGAAGGAAGAGGAAGATTTTCGCTGAGACGGAAGTACGGATGTGGCTTAGGGTTTTTCGAGCGGCAGGAAAGGTTAAGAACTTACGCACTTGTGTGTGGGTTCAGACAAGGTTTACAGATGTTTACAGCCTGGGAGGCGATGTCCGAGCATCGCATATAATCACAGGCAGCGATTTGAGGGCTCCGGGATATTGAGGTAAGAGGGTGGGGGTTCCACACGGGCTTGTAAAAGCTCCCCGAACACGTTCGCATTTCGGCGTTGGCACGGTTCAGGGCAGGGCTTCCAGGACTGAACCTTGAACCCGAAATCCCAAACCTTGAATCCTGAAACCTCCCCAGGGTTTTACCGGCATAGGATTTTGGAGCTGCATTTCGAGGAAAAGGGAACACTGAGCCGGGTCTGACGAGTATTGTTTGTGGTTGATACGAAGAAGACTGGTTTGGTGCTGCTGCAGGGCCTACCACGATGTTTGCAGCTGTTTAGACCTCATCTGCGGTATATAGCAGAACATGAGAGGAATGAGGAAGGAGACGGGGACAACTTTCCCGCTTGCACTGATTAACTAACCTACATGCTCGCCCATCTTCCAGAAAACTAGTTCGATTTGCTGGAAAGCTTGCGTTTCAGGCTCCTTCTTAGCTCTTGAGCCCAACGCTCCCGCCACTCACGCCATGACTAGCATGATGGTGATGATCATCAGCAGCATCAGCATGTTTCATCATCGCCGCCGTCACCTCGCACACAGAGGGCTGTTGTGCGGCAGCTCCTCGGTGTATATATTATATATGTGCACATAAACGACTTGTAAGAGTATGAATGCAGGATCCACCAAAGCACTTGCACGAAGACCGTTCCAATAATGATACAGAGCGGATGGACACATTGCTTGAGGCGATGTCAAGCTCTTAGTACCTGACTCCAAACCCTGTCCGTCAAGCCCTAAGCCATCACCTCCCCGCCGAGGCCATGTATACAAGCCAGCCGGCACGGACAGTGCTGGGAAGCCCAAGGGAACGGAAGGGCATGGTGGATTGGGCATAAGTCTGCATAATGGCACTGGGCCCCGAGGCAAGCCCGCTGCAGCACCAAACTCAGCCTCAGTGCGAATCTTAAGCCTTTGCTGTAGGCTTGGGAGAAGGCCCAAAGCTAGGAGCGTATGATCAAGCAATGCACTAGCACTCGTGTTGAGGGCCGTCGGCTTTTTCATCTTCCTGCTCCAAATTCTGATGCGATGCAGGCTTCGTATTTCAATGACAGCCTAGTGAGTTGCTGGGTACAAAGTGACCTCAAAGTGACACCCAAAGTCCACAGCGACCCTGAGGCCTTGAGGAAACCCCCAACCTAACCCCAAGGCTACCCACAGTGACCCCTAAAATGACTCGAAAGTACACCGAAAAGCTCCTATAGACAGTTTCAGAGGCCAATGCAGTCAATTCCGCCAGGAGGCGGGCTGAATCTGGGGGGTGCATGGCCTTTAGGGATCCTAGGCTCAGGGTAACTAAGTGTTTTGGGAATTTGGAGGGTTCAGCAGTTTCGGGAAATAGGGTCCGAGGATTGTAGTCTGGGAATGAGGGTTGAAGCTCGCAGTGCTCAGGAATGTAAGACAAGTCTCATTCGGTTGACACTGCCCAGGATGCTTAAGAAGGCAGCCTCCGACGTGCTGAGTCCCCGACCAAAGGGCCCCTAGAACACGTACGAGGCTAATTGGTGATGGTGTTTCCAAACCAAGTACTGTAGGGGTTATGTCAGGACGCCAGGATATGGGGGATTCTACGCAGCCTTTTCAACAGAATGCCGACAGAGGAGGAAGTCCAGGAGCTCCCATCAGGGGAAGACTCTCGAACGCACGCCATTGCTTTCTTTTGTACCGTGGGTTGTTTTGACCCCTTGCATCAACAAGGTGGACAGCAGGGTCTTGGATCTTCTAGATGTTGTTGTAGCCCTTGTTGTGAAATTTGTATCTGACAATGGTTGTTGTAAGTTCGTTAGGTTCAGGTCTGCACAGCAAAGACCAGGCCCTTGGACCTCGAAGCCCATGGAGCCGAATCCGTAATGACCCCAGCAATTTCGCTCGTTGCCTCAAGTCTCCCTTGAATTTCAGGGCCCTCTTCCTGATTGTGTCCACAAGCCCAGCATCATGAAGACACGAAGACTCCCTAACGTAGAGAGGCTTTACGGACACGAGCAATCGTGAGTCCTCCAGCTATGCCTTCAGGTGTAGGCTTGATTTCGCTTCGAAGTTGAAATGCGCGTCACCTCGGGACTTTGAACTTTGGATTCTGTTTCTGCATTATGTTTATGCATACTTATGTAGGTTGAGGGTCAGTCAGCCTTGACGCAAGCTTTGAAGCCGGTGTGCATGGTGTTTTGTCGGAAGGTGGTTTACATCCTTGGCTCCTTACTCGAAGTTGTACAACCATAGTCACGCTGAGCCCTTAACCCTTTGCTTCGTTGTACACGTGCCCCGGATCCCAGATCACATGCGTCGCACAGGCATGCCAGTTCCTTACCAGTCTGTGGCTTGGGTGCTCTTGGCAACTGTGTTTTAGGCTAAGGGTTGGTTTCTTCGTGGCCGTGGTTGTGGCTTGAGCGGGTTGATTGTCGCTGGGTTTCCGAGATTGGTTCAGGTTTCCACCGGGATTCAGGCGGAGGAGCCTTGCCCGAATCATCTTGACCCTAAGCGCAGCCAAGGTTGGCGCTTACCCGCCTGTTGCTTATCCGAGCTTTGGAAGCAAGTTGTCGGTTACGAAGTCGTCGTGGTCTTCGTAGTCGTCGTCGTGGTAGCAGTGGCGGTAATAGTAGTAGTGGTAATCGTGGCAGTAGTGGTAGTCGTCGTCGTCGCAGTCGAAGTACTAGTCGTCGTGGTCGTCGTCGTCGTGGTGGTAGTGGTAGGAGATTAACCCGCTTTGCATCCAGAATCCCACTGTACAACCAGAATCCTTACTTTACAACTATAGACACTGTTTTCGATCTGAGAATCCCCACTTTACAACTGTCGATCCTCAGAACGCCCACTTTGCAACCCGACTGCATGTTTGTCTGCATGTCTGTCTGCATGTCTGCATGTCTTACTATGATTAAGGCCTATTGAGCTTTCATAAACGGGCTTGGTCCTTCCAAAGCTCCCAGCAGGCCCGACAAGAGCCCATTTTGAAGGGCGGTGTCTTACAACAAACCTACCCCTTAAAGCCTTAAAGTTTTTTTATGGGGTCTCCAGACCCTGTCGAGGGCATGGGGTATCCAGACCCCGATACTATGCATACCGACTCGATCAAGATACGAAGTATTGCCTAGGATGCCCTGTCTACGACACTGCACACCCGCTAAAACCAAGC
The DNA here is from genome assembly GCA_905221635.1 of Symbiodinium sp. CCMP2456. Taxonomy (NCBI): domain Eukaryota; class Dinophyceae; order Suessiales; family Symbiodiniaceae; genus Symbiodinium; species Symbiodinium sp. CCMP2456. Next base: position 59,256 of record CAJNDV010007836.1, on the reverse strand, counting down.
TAAAGATACGATGTATTGCTTAGGATGCCCTGTCTACGACACTACACACCCGCTAAAGCCAAGATAAAGATACGAAGTATTGCCTAGGATGCCCTGTCTACGACAACACGGCCCGCTACAAACCAAGATAAAGATACGAAGTACTTCCCTGTCTACGGACATACATAAGGGTTCAAGCCAAGATAATGATACATGTGTGTATAAATATGTATACACTATAGTATACACAGGCACACACACACACATATATATATATATATATATATGTATACGCATGTCTCGGATTCGGCTTGAGAGCGCCCACATTGCAACCAGCAAGACTTTCCGACCTGCATGGTTGCTGTGACGGAGGAAGCTGGAGGATAAAGGCTTTGACGTTGTCAGTTAATACGCTCGTTAAGAAGCGTTCGCAACCGGTTGCAAACTAGGGATTCTGGAAAGGCTTGTGGGTTGTGAAGTGGGGATTCTGGTTGTAAAGAAGAGATTCTGGTTGTAAAGTAGGGTACACGCGTAGTTGTAGTAGTAGGTACCAGTAGTAGTAGTAGGTAGTAGTAGATAGTAGTAGGAAACAGTTGTCGTAGCAGGTCATAGTAGGTCGTAGTAGGTAGTAATAGGTCGTAGTATGTCGGAGCAGTGGTGGTGGTAGTAGTAGTAGTAGTAGGAGCAGCAGCAGCAGCAGCAGCAGCAGCAGTAGCAGTAGCAGTAGCAGTAGCAGTAGCGGTAGCAGTAGCGGTAGCGGTATAGCGGTATAGCGGTATAGCGGTATAGCGGTATAGCGGTATAGCGGTATAGCGGTATAGCGGTATAGCGCGGTAGCGGTAGCGGTAGCGGTAGCGGTAGCAGTAGCGGTAGCGGTAGCGGTAGCAGTAGCAGTAGCAGTAGCAGTAGCAGTAGCAGTAGCAGTAGCAGTCGTCGCCGTCGTCGTCGTCGTCGGCGTTCGGACTTCTTCCGGTACTACTGCGACGGCGACTGCCGTGCCCATTCCTCCTCCCACTGTCAAAACCACGACTTTGTCGAAGACTGCGTAAGGATTCCCGAATCCGGAAATCAGCTCCGAAGAGAGTTGTATAGAAGAGGGGCGTTCTGTGCAGGATTTTTTTGGGGTTCACTCCGTGGAGAAGCGGAATGCTCAAAAGAGGTTTGTGTTTCGTTGTTGAGGGTCCAGTGCGGGTTGTGCAGGGAGTGCATCAATCGCTGTTAACAACATGAGGGGCAAATTTCACATTGGCGGTACTGCTCATAAGCCTTGACTTAGAACTGCCATTAGCCGAGGAGCAGCCCTGCCGGGATCACAGCTGTCACGCCCAACTTTGTGGTTTCAGGAGTTCGGAGTGAGGTATTTAGAGTCTAAGGTGCGATTTCTGCCGTTCCAGAAAGAGGAGGGCAGATTTCAGTTTCGTGTCATGGTATCTTAGTCTAACCCTTTACATTTGGTGTGCATAGCCAGTACGTGCTCTTCTGAATGGTGTCATGGCATGAGCGAGCTACTAGGAGGCGGTTGCGGGCGGGATGACATGTTATGTTGCGACAACAAGGTTTGGCTTGTGGATACCTGCCCTGCATCCAAAATGCTTACAACATTGTGCTTATCTAGACCTTGCACCCCATTACCCGAACTCTTCACCTTAATTCACGTCGGATGCACGCTGGCCTCGAACAATAGCTTTCACCCGCAGACTCTGAATCCTAACTGAGCCCGAAACTCTTTCTGAACCCCAACACTGTGATCGAGGTTGCTGGCGCACCCTACGTCAACGGGGGCATGTTGGGGGCCCCGGGTTTGGAAAAGCTGAAGTTCGTTGAAGATCGCTCGTCGGGTCCCTGTGTTTCCAGAGATTCAATGCCATGTAGGGCCAAAGGTGCAGTCGGGCGACGATGGAGACGTATTCGGGTTCATGTGTCCGCTTCCAACCTCGGACCGGGTTTGAGTTTTCCGAATGAACAGCGGCAATCGTCGTCTCGGAGCAGAAGCAATCAAAGCTGCCGGCAGAAGTCGGCAGCGTAGAGGAGTAGAAGTGGCAATACTATGCAATACTAGGGCCACCGTTCTCATACGAGAGGTATGGCCCCGAGGACATGTTCCTGTTCGTGAACCCGGGTAGCGGTGGCAATAAGGGCAAGGCGAGAGCCGTTGCTTTTGGTTTGGCTTTAGTCAGCGGTTAGCGGACCGGGTGTGAAGCAGGTCGCAGGTTTCCCGCTGTGTTCGGGAGCTTTGGGTGGTCCTGCTTGAGGGATCTTGGGCTTCGAGGTCGTAGAGGCTCGGCACATGAGGCATTGCTGCTTGCCTGCGCTTGGGGGTTTGAGGCTTCAGAGTTTTTTAAAGCTGTCTCTCGCAGGGTCTGGCTGGCAAGTCGTTGCCTTTCGTTCTCCAATTTCCCATCGTATGGAATCGCACGTGATAGATTTTTTCTTTATCCATGCCTAGAGAGTATCGTGTAGGGGGCCCCTGACACGAGGAACATGAGAGGATAAGGCTGAGGTTGCCTCTTTGTTGCCGTGGTCGCTGTCGTCGTTTTGGTGGTGGTGGTGGTGGTGGTGGTGGTGGTGGTGGTGGGGCGGCGGCGGCGGCGGTGGTGGTGGTGGACCTGTGACGTGGTTGCTACTACATGCTGTCTACTGGCCTGGAAAATTCTACTCCATTGGGACAATGTTCCAAAGAGGGGTGGCAGTGCAGAAGCAAGCCTTCACCAGCTTGGCGCAGTCCGTGGCGAGAGGCAGAAGGACGGATGATCATAGAATGGAGGTGAGATGCAACCGTCATGGCAAGACTTGACTCAGACAAGGAGCCTTTGCAAAGGTTTTCCTAGAAAGGTGCTTCTCAGAATGGTCTGAAAGCGGAACCTCTCGCCCAAACCCACAAGACCTGCTAGTTGGCCCCAGACTCTAGATTGACCCCTGCCACTGAGTGCTCCGTGCAGATTTTCCTGGATGCCCCCAAGCCCTTCATCGTGGAGTGCGCGGATAGAAAGAAGGCAGGAAAAGGTTCCGGAGGTGGTTGCTCATTTGGGACTGATAGTTTGGAGCTTCGGGTAGGGCCTTGCTCCGAAAATGCCTGAACCCAAACTTGAAGGCTTGAGCTTCAATTCTGGCTTGCGAGTTTTGATAGATTCCACGGTTGACCGATGCTTCGAAACGTTCAATGCTCAGCTGGGATTTGAGTCGGATTCTGCTGAGCGGAACGAGTTCGGATTTGGCGTTTTGGGGTGTCTATCTCAGACCACCTCCGTTCTTGTGCTTCCTTCAAAGCGAGTGAAAGCCTGAATTTGTTCAAAGCCTCTCCGGAGCAGGTCCGGTTTGAGATTGTTTGGGTGGTGCGGTAGCCTTAGGCTTCAGGGCTTCTTGGCTGCAGGGTTTTGGACAGAGATCCGAAGATCCGAAGAGTGGATTCCTGTGGATTCCCGGCCGGTGGCAGACTCCATCAACCGCAGTCGGGTCCCCACATACAGAGACATCTAACAGCAGCTGCAGGTAAACCTTCACATCTTCTCCATGCTGGAGGGTTCCTCTGGAAACAAGCCGGGCTTTCACAAGCTCCGGGAGGCAGGTACGTGGGTTGTGTTGCTTGAGCCCCTTCTGAACTGCCCGTTTATTATTTTGTCGTCCTCAATGTCAGCCCGAAACCTGAAGTTTGCGACTTCAAACGTCCGCCATCATCACCACCAGCAACAGCAACGAAAGCCGCAGCAACAGCAGCAGCAGCAGCAGCGGCGGCAGCAGCAGCGGCAGCGGCAGCGGCGGCGGCGGCGGCAGCAGCAGCAGCAGCGACAATTTCAGTTGAACGTTGCACGAGCGGGCTCCACGGCAACCGCAACCGCAACCGCAACAGCAACAGCAACAGCAACACCGTTACGGTGTTACAGTGTGCGGGAGCGGTTTCCGTTACTCCCAAAACCGGTTCCCGTTACCCCCGGCACCCGTTAGGTCAAAATAATCAGAGATCAATCGCAGGGGCCAAATGGATTCCTTGGCCAGGAAGTTGCGTAAGGTCGGGCTCGGGAAGTCGTTTTTGGAGGGAGCGGGGGGCGAGCTGGAGTTGCGACCTCTGATTTCATGTCAAGGAATGTGGGTTAAGTGCAGCACCAGCATCAGCATCATCAACGAAATATCGATAGGACCACTGCAAAAGCTCAAAGAGAAAATTCGAATCCCACAACAAATGACCAGAGTTCAAGAGCAAGAGACCTGTCAACGAGTAGTCGTGATATCCGTAACACAGAGACAGAGAGACAGGAAACATAGACATCGATATACTTAGACATAGATATCTTAAATATAGATAAACCACATAAACATGAAGATTAGATGTAGGCCTAAACCGATTAGCCTAGACTTAGATGTAGAAATAGATACAGACATGGCTGCACGTACCCACACACACACACACACAGTTTGACTTTGAAGTCACGCAGCTGCAGACGGCAAGCAGTACGCCAAGGCGGACAGACGCCTCATGCGGTCCCGCATAAATACATGCAGCAGTGCATGCCAGAAAGGCTTATGAATTGGCCTCTTGTGCACGGTGTTCCCCGTATGCAAAACCTGCAGCCAAGTGAGACATCCTCACAGAAATCGTGTGCGAGCGTCCAAGACCGGCACGCGGAGTAGGTAGCTGCAAGGTGCATGTGAAAAAGATTGGCGGCCAAAGAAAGAGAAAGGAACAGAGATGATGAGATACAGGCCCAATGACAGTACCAAGTTTTCGAAAACGATAATCATGGCAAGGGCCGGAATTCTCACGACAGGTGTGCTCCCGCCGACCGGGAGCTCCGGTCAGGGCCATCGTCGGAGGAGGCGATGGCACAGTCCGGAGCTTAGAGCGCGAAATCCGGAGCAAGTTGACTGGCTCTCCGCCACAGAGCGGTAGTTTTCACATGATGCAACGGAAGTCATGCCCAGCATTGTACTAGCAGCACTCGCAATGCTAGTTGGTTTGCGCGGCCGTGGTCCAGCAAGGTTCATTCCCCAAAAGTGCAGCCTTGAACTTTGCATGCACTGGTGTTGCTGCGCCAACTCCCTCCCTGGCTGGCTATAAGCCTGAGTTCCATGAGAAATTCAGGCCCGTGACGACAGCAACAGCAGAAGAAGTAGTAGACATAGTCGTAACAGCATGCGTGATAGTCATGGCGGTAAGCTCAATAAGGGTAGGCCAAACCAGCCGGGTCATCATGAGCAAAGAGCATAAACGACAAAGACGTTGCTGAGGTGATGTGGGCAGATTCCGAGGTGCCTCGAGCTTCGGGCTGCGGAAGGATTGGGCTTTGGGCCTTCGTGGTGTTAGGGTTGAAGGCCCGAGAGGTGGGAGTGTGTCGGGGAAGGCAGAGTCGGCAGAGTTGCCTTGTCCATTCGGATTAGTCAGGCTGTTGCTTGGACTGGAAAGTGCTATGGGATGGTCAAAGTTTTACTTCGAGCTTGTGAACCAATACAGCTCCAACAGCCTTTTACTTTACTGGTCAATCTTACACCTTGAGATCGCCAAAGGGGCAGTCACTCACTGCCAAGGCGACCAAGCACGGGATCCAGACGCCGACGCAGGTAGCGCCAGAGTCTTACTTCTTCTTGATTCGTGTTTAGCTCCCCGGTTTCGCATCAAGGAGGAAACAATCCATGTTATGCAGCACCTTAAAGCCAAAATGATCACTTGTTTTATCTCTCGCACCGACGTTCACTACGGACCTTCAGCCTTAACCCTGACTTTAGTCATAACTTGTGGGCTGCGAGGTCTCCGAGCCGCAAGCAGAATCATGAAGTGTCTGCTGTAGAGACCAAGCCGTGGACACTGCAACAATGAGATCCCGACTCAGAGTATGCGATTTCCTTACGAGCCCGAAGTCTGGCATAAAGATGCACAGTGCCTAACCAACACCTCAAGCCGATTCCAGTTAGCAGGCACTCACAGGCAAATTTAGTTGTGGGAGGTTTGCTACATTGACAACCCTGTCTGTCCCCTAGGTGGGGCATTGTCCCGCTGGGTACCGGCAACGACTTCTCTCGCGTCGCTGGCTGGGGTGCTGGGCTCAGCTGTTGGGGCTATCGGTTAAAGGTTTCTAGAACTGACTGTGTTCTAAGGCAGAGGCTTATGTGACTACTTCTGAGAGGACCGGCCACACGTTCTGAAGAGTTCGATCTATTTGCGGAGTGGTTGTGTTCTGCGAATGTTGAGCAACTGCGGCTGTTCTCGTGGACTGTTGGCAAACTTAAACCTGAAGCCGAGGGCTTCCGAATGAGTCTTATGGTCTTATGGCAATCATGGGTGAGGGGGAAGCAAAAGTTTCAAAGCCCACACCCTTTACAGAGCAGTAGGTACCTAGCTCACCTGATCCCGGAAGCCTCTGTTATATCGTCCCTCGCCACTAATGCAAGCCACAGACTTGACAACACAAAGTCCTGTCACATCAACTCTAAGCGGATGGCTCAAGGCGGCAACAACCCCGAGGGAATCGACGAGAACAACTGGGAGCTCCTGAAGACGCTGGCCCGTGGGGTGGATGGGCTGACGGATCTCTTCAAACCCGTACAGCCTCAGCCCACAACCGGCTCTTGAGTTGGAGCTCCGAAGGTTGTTGGCTTGAGGTAAAAAAAAGGTTTCGGATGTGGTGGTCTAGGGTCACCGGGCTGCGCTTCCTATGACTATTACTGCAATGCAGTCAAGCGAATCTTAGTTGCCAAAAGTCAAGAATCTACACATGAAGGCCAGTGAATGCTCGGTCGTGGTGATCAGTGCACGGTTTCTTGAGCACAACGTGAACTATTGTATCATCCTCCGGACGAGCGTTGCTTGATGGCTGCGGGTTTAGATGGGTTCTGTTCTGAATTTGGGTTTCTTGCATCTGGACTCTTACTCAAGCAGGTGGCGATAGAGTAAACCGGATCGTAATTTAGAACAGTCACACGGGTGTCTAGGGATTGGAATCCAGTTGAGGTAGACGGGCTTCGATTCCGCTTTGGGTTCAAGGCCTTCCTTCTTCAGCCGCTCGGCTTGGGAGGTCATGAGATGGGCCAATGCTACCGTCCGTCACCACGACGTTTGGGAGGCAGGGCTGGCGAAAGCTCATGGGAACCTCGCAAACTTACCGTGGCAATTGCGCAGTAAAGTCCAAAAGTCATAAAAGCCCTGAAAAGGAAAGAAGCCGTACCTAAACCATGCAGGACCTGCAACTCTTGAGAACTTCCATGTCCTCAAACACAGACGGGGAAGGCTCGAAGTTAGCAGCCCAAACTGCGAGCCATTCCAGATCTTTAGGCATAAACGAAGAAAACCTGGGCATCATGATGCAGAGGTCAATGAGTCAAGAACCCTGAAGTATCCTAAAGTCTTGCACAAGGCGATGCAAGGGCCTTCGAGCCCTGAGCTGGAACCCAGGGAGTAGCCGAACCCAGGCCTGTACAGGCAACTTAGCTGAAAAGGTGACCGTCAACCTCGACCACGGTGACGGCCAGCTTCTGAAGATCGGAAAGGAGCAGGTGGGCTTGTAGATGTAGTGCTCTTGGCGATTAAGTTTGGTGACAGGTTTGATCGATGGGAAGAGATACTCATCCGAAGGAGACCTTGTTACGGATTTGCTTGTAGGTGTGCAGATGAACATTAGTATTTCTTTCTACGTCTAGGCTGAGGCTTGAGGGCCTCTAGGACTTCCAGCTCGATTTTAGAGGTGGTGTCCTTCCCATACAGTATGTCGATGAATATAATGCAAGTCATCATCTTTTGTATCCGCTTCTTCTTCTGCATTTGCATCATCCTCGGAGGTAGAGGAGGACCTTGAGGTCGTCAGCAAGACCTTCTACATGGTCAACTACTTCTCCATCGGTCCAGTGCTCAGGTTTGGGGTGGTGGCTTCGAGCGTTCCGTGGGGCATTCCCTGGCCAACTTCGCCCATTTGCGCAGACCGCCGTGATCTTCCGAACTCTGTTGAGAGAAAACTTACGCTGTGCCACACGCGCTGCAAGATGTCAGGCTTCTTAGCCTAACTGAACGTGAAATCATCAGCTCCAAACTGCTAGTCAAATTCTGGAACCCCTGTCTACATGAACTTCGACTTTCTAACACCTCTCTTAAAACCGGCAGTGGCGCTTTGTTGAGCTCGGAGGATCGAACGCATAAACACTGAGGAACTCTGGGTTGTCCAGAGATGCCCTATCCTGGTCAGTCATTTCGGGTTTGCTGAGCGGCTCAGAGGACGTCACGTCCAAGTCCAAATTTCATTTTAGGGTTGAGCGGCCGCCACTCCACTTCGACAAATACAGCTCCCAGCGCCCCCGGAGTGTGAAAGCCGTGTCGCACTGGATGACCTCCCGACACGTGTGGGTTCACGTTCAAGTGCGTTGACCTCCTCAGTTTTTTGTTTTCTGGCACGCAGTTCTTTTGTTGTATTTAACAGTATTTGGATCCTTTGAACTCAGGTCAAGAATCGCAGGCCTGCCGTCATCGCCTGCACATGTTTGACGGTCAGTGATTGGGTAGGTCGGTAGGTCGGTCGTCGGTCGGTCGGTAGGTAGGTAGCTACAGTAGCTAGGAAGCGACGAAGCTGGTAGCTCGGTAGCTAGGTAGCTAGGTGGGTAGTTGGTAGGCAGGTAGGTAGTAAGCAAGTACATAGGGCGAGGGAGAGAGAGTAAGCAAGGAGGTGTTGAGTATAAACTCCTTGTTAAAAACTCGAAAACATTGCAACTCAGAACAAGCATCCAGGCTTCGATGCAGCGCTGTGCAATCTGTGTGGTTGGCACACTCGAGGCAGAAAGCCTTCATGGCTCCTTTCCAACCGCAGGTTGGTATGCACTTTGACAAGCACCGCACGAAGAGCCAGACGTGCAACCTCTTCGTTTATGGCATCTTGGCTGAGCAGGATGCCTGTTGCAGGATTACGAGTTGAGGGCTTCCTTGCCTAACCCGGAAGCACCGAGAGAAGTGAATCCCTGACGCGTTCCCACAGCCGATACCACGAAGACAGCCCCGGCAGACTTCGTTCGTCAATTCCTGGTTCGGGGTGCTGGCGAGTCCTTACGGTCACTAAATCCTGGACTTCGCGCCCTGAACCCTTTCCCGACCCAGGTGCTGCTGGTTTCGTGCAGGAGCTGAGGTCGGATCGGTGCCATAAGAACATCATCATTAAGTTATTTTATTATCCAGAAGAGGAGCAGCATTCTTGCTTCATAGCGGGTCGGTCAATGCTTGTAATGCATGGAAGCCTTAAAAATCCCCATCTAACTATCTAGACCTATGCATCAGCAGAAGTGAGGTTTCAAGCTGTTAGGGCTTAGGACGGGAGAGGGTTCAGGATGGTTCAGGGATTAGGAGTTTGAAGGTTTGGCCAAAGGTTGTGCCGGCTTCTGAGCCGGCGCCATTCAGAAGCGGTGCTCCCAGTCGCTGTATTGAAAAATCCGCTGCCCCTCGACGCAAGGGTCTTGGGAAAGTCGGCTGCAATGCCTTAGCTCTGGCTCTGCAGGTGTTGGGGCGTCCAGCACGTCGGCAACATCGTGGCCAACCTTTACACGGGAACGACCAAAAACCCTGAGTGCGAACCTAAGCATGTCGATGGGGACAGGGTGAAAGATCTCAGGAGGTTTGAGACTCGGTGGCTCAAGCCACCGGTAGCCACGATTCTCTTGACCCCACACGCCAAACTTCCAGGTGCCAGCTCCGAACTTTTTTAGGCCTGCAGAGCCCAGAAGGTTGTGGCTTCAGCACGCTGGAAACTACCTTCGACTTTATCCCATGACCTCTGTGAGCATCACTTAAACGTAAAAGGACTGAGCGAAGTAATCCACAAGCCATCGAACACTTGCCGCTTGTGCCATTTCAACCCCGACTTCCTGCTGTCCTCGTCTCCGTTTTCGGAAATTTGCCTGCTGCCTAGTAACCTCATCCTCGACAGCGAGGGCGATGCTGGAGAGCCCGACAGCTCAGAGGGTCGCGTGTGGTTTTGGGTGTAGGGTAATACTCTAGGACTGCGGGGTGTATAGATGGTTCAGGGACTTGATGCTTAGGGCTCGGTGATGATGTTGACAGTGATGGCCGATGTTGGCATTGACGTTGATGGCGTCATTCACACAGCTGATGCTGCTGATGTTGTTCAGGATGACCGTGACGCTTTGACACTTCGACGCAGACGTTGCTGGTTATGTGGAGGGCCATTGTTGATGATATCTACATGATTCGGTGACAGCATGATAGTATGAATCATCATCATCACCATCATCATCATCCTCATCATCGTCGTCCTTAGCATCAACAACAACATCATTGGAATCATCACCGACATCCCCATCACCATCATCATCATCATCATCGTCGTCCTTAGCGTCAACAACAACATCATCACCAACATCCCCATCACCATCATCATCATCATCATCATCATCATCATCGTCGCCGTCGTCATCGTCACCAGCATCATCACCATCACCATGACCATGACCATCACCCTCTTCACCACCACCACCACCACCACCATCATCATCATCATCATCATCATCACCATCACCATCGTCATCATCATCATCATCATCATCATCATCGTCAGCATCATCATCGTCATGAAACTGCAACGTCCTGCACCCTTAGCTCTTCGAGGCCTCAGCTCATCGGAAACCCGGAGAGCCTGATGTTTCTCAACATCTCCTCCTATGCAGGGGGCAAGGCCTAAGTTTCTTGGAGCCGTGCTTTCGATTGAGGGGTTTGGGGCAAGAGGGCTGTTTAGTGAACGGATCCGAGCAAAACAAACCCTGTGCCGCTCTTGGCATGTCATGCAAATACATCAACCATGTTGGTCGCGCCAACTCTGGGACTCTGGCACAGATACGTTAGACTTAGAATGACGACAGTCAATATGGTTGCGATCAACCTCAATATTGGCCGAAAGAACATCCGACAGCTTGAGTCCTTGCCAGCAGCCCTTACATCTTCAGCCCCCAGACCCCGTACAGTAGATTTCAGAAGGTTTTCTATTTGGAATCAACCACTCAGATCCTTGGGGGGTGGGGCGTATGGTCAGGGTTTAACCGGCTACCAGAAGGGGCGAATTTATTACTGGGTTTCCTAGTCACGTAGACTGTGTCGAAGGTACTTGTAGCTTGGGTCCTCTACGGCTGTGGTGCATGGCGTCCGGCTGCGCACCTGGTACACAACATTATGTTAATGGTAGCAGGAATACTACTACTCGCCGTGAATCATATTAATTATTAAGCACATCCAGGATTACAGTGCAGGGATGGTACCTGGTGCGGGCAGGAGACAGTAGAAGCCTTGAAGCAAATCTCAAGGCTCCCTGCCCCATTCACTACCGGGTGCTACGTCTGCAGTGTGGTCCCTCGCACCAAACTTCCTTAGCCTCCAGCTTCAAGCTGTCAGTTCTGTCGTGTTCAGACAATGCGTGGAACGGTGGAAAGATCATATTCGATGCCCGCGGTGCTGCACTGCACTCCATGGCTGTGGTGCCCTTCAATCAGAAGCTGCATAGAAACCGACATCGCGGGCTCCTCCCCTCACCCAAGCTTTGAAGGGCAGGTTTGAGGCTTAGGCCTCGGGCCGCAGACACGACCAGGCACATCTATGGCAGAGCGTGACACCGGCACAGATTGCAATAAATGGAGGTTTGCTTTATGAAATTGGCGCTGCTGTTGCTTCTCTTCGTTGTGGTAAACGTTTCTCAGCGAAGTGGAAGGTCGGACAGGTCAGTGGCTTGGGTGGCGCAAGGATGAAGGTGACTTTGTTGAGCCGGCAGCACAACACCTGAAAATCTTGCACAGTGCGGCGAAGAAGGGGATGGGCAGTATTTCTGTCTTCAGGGGAGTTTTGCCTCTGGGAAGATACAGAAAGTCAGGGGTAATGTTGCAGATGCTGAGCCACACTTGCGCACTGAAGCTTGTTTCTCACCTTTCGAGCCCGAGCAGTACGGCCGTCATGATCCAGGGACACATTAGCGAGGTGACGCAACAATCATTTCTTTGTTGTCGCTATGTGAAGTATCCACCGCCTATGTCTGCAACTAGCACCCCCACATCCTAGAATCACAGCGCAGAGGATAGATTGACAGGTTTGTTCTTGAGCCAGACAGTTCTTGCGATTACGCCTCACAAGAGCGGCAATACCCTCTGCAACATCTCATCACAGTTTGGCCCAAAAATGACTAAAGTCTTGAGCCGAGCCCAAGGTCCAAAGGTCCTCTCAGGTTTGCCGAAAGGGCTACAAAACCCTTGAGGCTGCGACATGGGAGTTCCGCGAAATCAGTGTCTCGGAAGGGGCCCGACTTGCAGCAAGCTCGCATCAAGAAGCTTCAGGCGTTACAGTAAGTCTTTTACATCTACCGAGCGCCGAAGCTTTTCCAAACTTTATGGTGCAAGGAACTTGGGACGCGACGTGCGGTGACGGGAACCTCAAAACAATCAAAGCCCTAGCAAGGTCTGAAGCCCTGAGTGCACTCCACATCAAAGACTCGCCAGGAGTGCGATGTAGGCGTGGACCCGCCCCCTCCTTCCGGAACGCTGAGTGGGGAGCAGGACCCCTCTTAGTGCGTAAGTCTTGTTCAAGGATTTGCCGGTTACAGAAGTTCGGTGCAGCTTCCGAATATTTTTCATCAAGCCTCTTAGTGGAGGGCACAGAGTCGTTCAGGATCAACAGTATAGGAAACTCTGACGTGCATCTTTTTGTGCGAGACTCGGGTTTATCTACAGGCTTCACATGCATTACATAAAGGTGATTGCTTTCAGGTTTGGGCAAGAGAGAGGTTAAGGAGATTCTTGGAAGAGGCTTGAGTGCTATGGGTGTAGGCAGGGATTCAGGTCTTGGATTCATGGTGGTTTGGGGTATCAGCAGAGCTATCAAGGCAATCTTGCTCTGGATAGTGCGAGGGTTTGTGTAACTGAAACTGTCCGGGGCAGTCTAGATTTCATCACAGGACCCTGGCGATGGAAAGCTTGAAGTGGTGACACTGCCGTGGGCTTACATAATCTTTACCGAGGGATCCATCGGACAAACCTTGTGCTGTTGCCGTGGTTCTATCTGGTCTCATTGTTGGCTGATGTTTGGAAGCGATGCTATCCCACGTGCCCCAATGCTGAGCTCAAGACTCCCCGATCCCTCAGCCAAACCCCAACTCAACAGCAGCATGGCTCCATGAACGGGGCTTCGGTTTGCTTAGCACTGTGCCCTGCTAAGCCCAAACAAACTCCCTAGAGCTTCAACTGCCACCCCCCTCGAACCCAAAACATCCAAGTGGTTCAACTTTTCGGGCTTTGGAAAAGTGCTCGCGAGACACCTGCTTCCGGCATTTCACGACTTCGTATGACGAATGACTAGTTCTAGCTGGAGCGCTTTTGCAGAACCGATGCTGCTGCCGCCACCGCCGCCCGCCGACAGCAAACATTCAAGAAAACTACCAAGCCAACCAAAAGCAATGAACCTTTTGCCATGGCGAGGTGCAGTAGTCTAGTCGTCTATTAGGTGCAATCTTCCAAGTCTTTTGAAGCCCTGGCCTGTATTTGCCCATCAGCATTATCATTCTACCGGCCGGCACGATTCTCGTGCGAAGACTCTTTGGCTGTGGATATTGAATCTGACACTGCTCAGATTCAAGGTGCGTCGGTTCAAAGCACTTTTACAAAGGTGTTTAGAAAGCCCAGAACCCGCAGCAAACGCCGTCGTCGGATGGCACCACGTCGATCCGGGCCCAGGCCACTCATCGCAAACATCGCCTTGGACAACCTGGTCCACCAGGCGTGGGAGTTGCACCGTTAATGAAACGGATGATGATCATCCTCATCTGACTGGTATCACCCGACGATGATTGTTAAAGGGCCTTGGGCCGCTCAGACACAGGGATCGCAAGCGAACCCAGATGGGGCAGCTGTCTCGTTTTCGTGTTTTCATTCGAGCAGAGGGGTGCAGCGTCAGTGAGCAAAATAAGTCCTAGGCCAAGGCTCAGAGGGTCAAGGCTCAGGGCTGGCATGGCACAGTTCCAGTGAGACTGACGGCCCGGCACATGCGTTTGGCTGATGTCGGAGGGTTTTGGGGCGGCAGGGGTACGGGGTGTTTTGGAATCACCCGGGGGGCGATTTAGGGGGCTATCGCCATGCCTCTTTGTACCTTGTGCTGCGAACAGGCATGAAGCTGGAGGCTCCAACCCCCCTTCAAAACGCGAGGCGAGAAGAGTTTGCCAAGGTGAATCCTACTTCCTTGAGCCTGGGCCTCGAACTTGTTTGATGCACTTGACGGCCCAATTTTGCTTCAGTGCTTCAGAGTTCCAATGGCTTTAGGTATGGTCTGGGATTGTTGGGGCTGTGAGGTTTCGTGGCTTGGCAGCTTTAGGATGTAGGGCCCGGGGCTGCCGAGGTTGAAAGCCTAGGATCTAGGCCATTACGGCACGGGGTTTTTTGAAGACCAAAGGGTCACAGGGCATGTGCCTAAGGGTTGCAGGAAGTCGTTCCTTGATGCATGTAGCCATACTGCCGGGCATCAACATCTGAGTCTTGCGTGGCAGGTATTTCAAGAACGACGATGGCATGAACATCTACTTTGAGGCCAGCGGTTTTAGAGTGTGCGTGTGGGTCCACATCATCTCCATCATCAGTGCCTCTCCAGACTACGCCGGAAGAAGCAAGATTACATCTTGAGCACCAAACCGTGATAATTAATGCCCGATGTGCGAGCTGTCTAGCCACAGGGCGATATGCAATGGTAGGCCCGGAAGTCTTGCTCCAAGCACAGGGTCCGTCCGTCAAAGCCAGCCTTGTGTTTCTTAGAGACAAGTCCCCGACCATGAATCCGCGATTCGGAAGCTAAGCCGCAGCAAAGACTCGTGTGCAGCCGCTTGCTTGAGGCTGCCCTTCGGTTCTAAACGCTAGACTCTAAGCCTCAAAACCTGAACCTCAACACTTAACTCTATTTCCCCCATGCCTTACAGTTCGAGGAGAGAGAAAATACGAGAAGAATCCTGCGGGTCTGTTCCCGACAGTCCCAAATAGCAGGGCCTGTTCCCGACCTTCTTGAATATTTGGAAGTAGTACTGAGCCTACACTCTTAAACTCAAGCCTTGGAGCATAAGATGTCGGCATAGAGGACGTGGAGTCTGGGACTTGGGGCCACGGGTTTAGGGTACTTGGCTGATTTTGGGTTCTGGTGTTTGAGCCGGTGGCTCGAGGTTCCAACACTCCACCCTACACCATACCTAGACTTGTGGGCCCGCTCTCAGTCAGGTAGACGGTGAGTTCTACCACGCTGTAAACCCAGACAGCACCGTGGTGAAGCTCTACAAGAAGCTGCAGGCCCATGGATTCTGGCCTTCAGGTAGCTGAGAGCTCTCTTCAGGGCTCAGCTTGACGGGGTTCGGGTCAAGAGTCAGAGTGTTAGTTTTTGTTGCCATCACCCTTCACATATTTGGAAGCACACAGAGCTCATGGGCAGCAGTAGTTGGTGGCTTCGCCTGCGGGTCCGAAGCCTGTTGAAAGCGGAAGGCACAGACAACGCAAGAACCTGAAGCTCCAGTCCTACGGTACAAGCGACAAAGCACGGATATGCAAAAGGCATATCTCGGGAACGAAGTAAGCCTTGGTCTAGGGCCGCGGAAGGGAGATGAAGAGAAGTTTGACGAATCGGTTTCGGGGTACAGCAAGCCGACCCGCAGAGGAGGGAGGCTGTTCGGTTTTCGTGATGATGGCGCTGTGCTTGGCAGGTTCTCCAGAAGAACAAGCTCGATGTAGAGGAATCAGACAGCGTCACTTGACCCTGGTTCAGGCTTTCAGGCTTTGGAGCTTCAGCTTAAAGCCCTGCAGCCAGGAAAGAGCTTTTGTCCATCGGCACCCCATCACTCTCCAATGTCCCAAACCCCATAAACCCGGAATCCTGAAGCTTTGCTCGCGTGTTCCAGGGCTCAAAGACCCAGGCCCAAACTTGATCCCGAAGCTCGAAGCAAAGGATTGGCTGGATCTGGATGACTTCGTCCCGGAAAGCATGGGCTGTTCCTGCTGACCCGCTTAAAGGGTTGACCCATACAGTACACTGTACCCCAAGCCAGCACACTCCATGTGCCTTGATGGCACAGTTCCCGCCCAGCCACCACTTGAGTGGGTCAGCAGGGAAGGGAAGAAGCAGCTGTCGGCGAGAGTGCTCGATCGGAGACAAGTGCTAGCCCCGAATCTGAAGATGTACCTAGGATTGCAGCCACAACGTGCCAGACTGCATGTCAATTTGTAGCCGAGACGAGCTTGAAGGCAAACCTAGAATAGTTCAACTTGCGTTGGCTTCGAAAATCAACAGGAGGTCAGCCTTCACAAGAGCCACATCCCATGCGTTGCGCACCAAAAAGTGCACGGGTCCAGACCATGGCTTCAATAATAAGAAGTTTAGGGCTTGTTCGAAGTTTCGCAGCGTAAGGAGTCTGAAGTCGTTTGAACCGTAAAGCTATTGGTGTGTTCTCACAGGGTGCTAGAGGCCTTCATTTGGCTACGCAAGAAATTTGGAACTGCGCCGACGAGAGCTCAGGTGAGCGGGCCTGTGCACGGACATGCCAAGTCATTTGGACTACCATTAATAGTGTTCCTGCTTGTGAAGCACTTTTTCGTGCGTTGGTAACCTACGCATGCTTTGTCTTAGCCGTTTGCACCTTCCGCGATGGCGCTGGTTTGGGGATGAGGATGATGAGTAAGTTGGGGGCTTGTGCATCGCACTGATGGATTGAAGACCTGAATTTGACTAGCTCGCATACTTTACCCAGGCTAAACGCAAACCATTTGCCGGGAGAGGTGTGAAGATCCAGATAGTACAGGTTTCAGGCATAGCCGGCATACCTTTCACGTGTTCGAAGGCTGGCAGCAATGCAAAGCTGTGACGTTGTCGGGGGCATTGCACCGCAAACCGTGTTTGCACAAGCCCGCTCGCATATTGTTTTATCCCCATGCTGCAGAGATTTCCGGTGGCCATTCCTGCTGTGCCAAAACGGTTAGGGTAAGAGTGAGATCTGGAGGGGCTACCTGAAAGCTTTCAGTTGCCCGATGTTCTTTTGGGTGACGCCCCAAGACTTCAGGATAAAAACTGACCTCCGACTTTCCAAAGTGCTTAAGTGTTAAGCGTGCCGGAAGATCCTGTGAAAGGCCACAGGAGCATTCGACAGCTCGTTCAGAGTCCAGGTTCAGACTTTGGATGGGTAGATAGGACTCAAGCTTTTTTGGCTAAGCCCGAGTCGCGTGATACAGGCCCCGTCCACGGCACATCTACTTTCGCAGCTCGCCCATCCGGTGTCTCCTGCCCACGTACATACATAGCGCTTGAAGCGCCAGGAGGTCAAGGAAATCCTTTGGGCCTTTGCTGGACCCAGACCTCAAAGTGAATCCTCATGACCTCATGATCCAACTCCTGCTTCAAGCCGGCTAAGCCAGAAGCCCCGGACTCCGAAACCTGTCCAACTCCCAAGCTCGCAACAAGTCGATTGTTATCAACCCCAAGCAGACCCCAGAACCCTAAAGCCATAAGTGTTTTGGTGCAGGAGGGTTTTCGATCGAGGTAAGATGTCGGGCTAAGGAGGGTCAAGCTTGAGTTCGATGCTGCGGGGGCGGGGTGTAGCAGTCGTTTAGCGTTTAGGGTTTAGGTCTCTGGGATCCAGAGCTTTGCCAAGGGTGGGGGGTCACACGAACACTACATAACAGTTATTGTATTTTTGCAATACCGTCGGTATTCACGGCTACTAAGGGGTACATAGCAGGACTACAGTTTCACACCCGTGAAATTTTCCTCACGCTCCCCAGCAGGTTCGTAGACCTGAAACCCAAGTATAGACCGGTTCCAGCGCCCCGTACCGGGTTTCCTTGCAGTCACGCAGAAAGACCTTTTTGCCAAATGCTCCCACCATGCGATGACAAAAAGACCATGCTTCTCATGCCCGGTACCCTGCAGGTATCCGAGCCCCAGGAGGTTGTAAGTTGAAATCTACAGCTCCGAGCTCTGAATGTGGGACGTAGGTGCACGTGAGGCTTTGAGATTATGATAGTTTTGTTGTGGTCTACGTGTGGCCGTTGTGATGGACTCTGAACGCTCAGGGACGAACCACTGTGCGTAGCCTTTTCTCCAAATTGACCAAGGGCTCTCGCCCGTATCCCGAACCTTCCTGCCTAAAGCTTGGACCTTTGGACCTGAGCCGATCTTCAGCTGGAGCCGTGTCACCTACAACTCCCTGCGGCACCCTTCTATCCCAGAGCCTTCCCTCATCTGCCTCGTCAGATCTGCAGTAATGAGCTGATCGGAAAGCCTCCCGGTCTCTTAACCCTAGACTAGAAGACACTTCTACTTCCTGACTCTTAATGCTCAGGTTCCCGGTCTTGAGATTCAGCTTTGAGCCAGAAACCGAGATGGCACATACTCCCTGAGTCCGACAAACTCCCCGAATCTTAATGACCCAGCCGCAAGACACAGGAGATTTGAGCTCCAAGCCACTGCGATCGCCCTCCGAGGCCTCTGGATTTCGGCCCGGGAAGTTAACGCGCGAAACATACTTGCACTAGGCTGCTCGCGTTACAGTTGGGTTCCAGGAACGTGTGGCGGATTGCAGGGCAGCTTGAAGAGTCTTTACGCGGTGAGGTTTCGGCGAAAACAGCATGCGCTTGAACCGACCATGCTGCCCATGAAGGTGTGCCCCCAAGTGGACGACTTTATCCAGCTTCATGATGGCCAGGCGAAGTTTCGGCTTGGGGGGCGCCCGATTGAGAAGATCTGTTTTTGCTTTATGTTCTTTGCTCTCTCTGTTTTGTCTGTCCCCCATGTCTCTTTGCGGGTGTTCACGTTGAAGGGAGTTTCGCATCACCCGTTTTAGCATCTAGGGTTTGGGGCCTGCAGCAGCCGGGCAACCACTTGATGATATGTCTTTAGCATGTTTTGACTGGCGGAATGACTGAAGCTTTTTCGGTTGGTGCTCTGGATGAGCCCTAGGGCACTCGTAGGATCGTCGTCGGCCGTCGGTCTTCTTGTGCATCTCTTGCACCACCTGCCCGACCGCCTATCAGCTCCTGGGAGTTCGATTTGCATCTTCCTTCCCTGACTTGAAGGATCCTCGTGGGCTTCTTCGCTTGGCCTCTCCTGGAGGCTTTCTTCTTCCTCAGATCGGCTCTGCTTCGGGCCGCCTGTCACAGCCTCGCGGGAGGACTTCAACTGCACTTCTGCAAAACACTGCGTGGCAGGCTGTCTGCGGCTCTTGCAGCCTCTTGGGCCCCAAACCCGGCTCGCAGGTTCTACTCCTGCCCCCTTAGCTAGTCCCGAAGCCGGCCGTTCAGGTTCTACCCAAGAGGCCTCCGTGTATTCCACTGCTGCTCAGCAAACGCCTGCGCCCGAGACCCCTAGCCCCGTTCGGTTTGGTCCCGGGTCCCAGACCTGGCGTTTGGACTTGTGTCGCCTTGGTGCCCCTTGGCGAAGCGCTCCCGCGTGGCTACCAACGCCAGTCTGGCCGGTGCTCGGCTGCTGTGCTCAGGCTCACGCCATCGACGCTTGTTTGGTTTCTCGTGCGTGCACCACACAATTGGACGACTTCATCTAGCTTCATGATGGCCAAGCGAAGTTTCGGCGGCCCATCTTAGCCATCGTGGGGAGCACCCGATTGAGAAAAAATGTGTTTGCTTAATCTTCTTTGCCCTCTCTGTTTTGTCTGTCCCCCATGTCTCTTTGCGGGTGTTCACGTCGTAGGGAGTTTCGCATCACCCGCTTAGCGTCTAGGGTTTGGGGTCTGCAGCAGCCGGGCAACCACCTTGATGATATGTACCTTGCCGTCACGCCTCTTCCTCTGTAGCTTTTGAAGGGTTGCTCAAGACAACATCAGTGATTAAATATTTCTTGCATCACCTGGAGTCCATGTCGCTCGGCAGTGATTTCTCCAGCATTCGAGTTCAGATTGGGAATCAGGGTCCACTCAGTTGTGAGGTTGGTGGACAACAGCTCACTGATTTCATTACTGTAAATTCGCTCATTGACCCAAATCCGTGGAACATGAAACAACTTAAAGCCGGCGAAGGACGGTGTGGGAGTTCCTACGGTTTCGCTCCGCTCCCACAGCTGCAGGCACCGAAGCCGACTCCGAAGCCGATCCCGAAGCGGTATCCGTTTCGGCGCCCGCAGCCGCCGGCTGAGGCCATCGTTCCGACCCTGACAAAGCGCCTAACCTGTAGGGCCCGACGACCGCGAACCCGCAAAACACCCTAAACTGATGCAATCCTCAGGGCATGATTGCATCGTTGTAATTTGTAAACCACTGCAGATTCGCAGATATCTCCGCTGCATCATGGGCTTCGCGTCTTCGCTATGCTCCCGCCCAAAATAAGCATGATTCGTGAGCATAGCAAACTATCCTTACGGAAACCATCAAGCAGATCCATTTTCCGCGCTCGTCTTTACGGAGCTTTGGTTGTTGTTTTTCAAAGCCCTCAAAAGGTTTATTTTTGCAGAATGCTTGCACATATAAATCTTGACACAAGCCTTAACAACAACATGCCATATCTTCGAGTCAAGACCGAAATTAAAGCCTTGCAATGTGTTCGTCTGCCTGACTGTCTTGTTTTCTTTCTGCCAGTCCATGTGGCTTCATGCAGGCCTCATTCGTTCTATCGTTCCCTTTTTCTTCCACAAAGTCTGCAGGCAATGAGCATGCAACATGCATGTAGTAATGGATGTGCTGTGCACATGTGTGCCCATGTTTGCACAAGCTATCTACCCACATTCATGTGTGTGTCTATATATATATATATAGTATGTGTTTATACACACACACACACAGACGGCTTTGCGCCCCCCTTGTCGCGTTGCCACGAGGATCTCGCACTCGCCCTGAGAGACTTTGAGGCATGTACCGTGGAGACGACACGGGCTCAAGCTCGTTAATCCTTCCTTCCTCTGTATGATTGTATGTTACAGTACAAAAACACAGCAAGTATCAACAATTACTGTGGTATGCTTCGGGACGGTCTTTACAGGTCCTTTCAGGGCTTGAGAATTCAGAGGGGTTTAGAAGGATTTGGATATCAAGTTTAGCTGCGGTAGGGATTGATGTTGGCGAATGAATAGCACAGGATTCCCTGTCATGTCATGTGCCACCTCCCCCTGGCACCTAGAAGAAACCAACTCGGCAACTGCATGCCTACACACCGGTAGAACCCTCAACAATTAGGTAGATCCATGAACACACCGTTTGGAAAAGAAGAAACCCGCAGGAAAGGGCTTGGCATTTCCAAAGCTCTGTCGCTGAGCCTAGAGCTTGTCTGAACGATCGGGTGCGTACAGGTTTCGGCTGCCAGGGCTTCGAATTTACGGTTCGAGTGTTTAGGATTTAGGAATTTAGGACTGCTGCTGAACATTTCGGTTTGTTGGGGGTGCCGAGTCTTTGTTTGACAACAGGCTGAGCTAGAGCCGATGAGTGAGGACGACGAGACCGCCACCTGGCACATATTTCCCGTTGCGTACAGTAAGGGCTCCACGCCTAAGCTCGAAAACCTTGAACCCCAAAACCTTGCACCCCAAAAATCCTTAACAGTGAATCGAAGGTTTGGGCCTTGATTTCAGGGGATGGGGCTGGAACCGTGTACACTCGGCCCTCCTCTGACGTGATAGTTGATAGTCGCGTGGCCGTGTCAGTCTGAGGTTCCCTCCTTAAGGTGTGTGTTCCGATTCCTTGAGTAGATAATGTTCCTATCAAAGAACCTGCAAGTGAACATAGTTCAGGGCAGCTCAAGCCTCACTCTAACTCCCAAGCCCTGAGAAAGTTTTTCTGCATCTGAACAAGCTTCGGGACGGAGGTCGCCTTGTCAAAGAGAACCTAGACCTGCCTCATGCCCTAGATCCAGCATTCAGGTTTTGCCGGTTTGTGGTGGATTGGACTCGTATGTCGCCTGCAAGTTTGAAACTCCGAACGCCCACATGCACCGTTTTCGACAATCGATGCTCGTAACCCAAGCCGTGGTCCCACAGGAGTACATGGACAACATAGGCCAGATGCACCACGGACGCATAAACGAACGCGCTGGGAACACGCGAGCAGCTCCCAGTCTTCATTCTCAACCAACACGATTCAACAGCTGACACCTCGGCAGCGACGGCCCACCTGAATCCCCCAAAGCCCTGATAATCTAAAGCCGGTCCCTCGACATTCATGTCCCTCAAGGAGCCTTCATGGCTCCGTGGCGACGGTATCGAGGCCTTCCAGAGGATATTTGGGCTTCGGATTGACGGTTGCTATCTCGGGTGCTGTAGACATTTTCTGGTTGAGGCATCCGGTGCGGCTTCCGCAGCTCAGCTCTAGGTCCGGATTAGGATGCGGGAACTGTGGAGCTGTTGAGGTTCAGGGTTCAACGTGGCTCCTGCCCAGAACACAGCCTGACCCCAACCCCAACCCCAAGAAGTACTGAGCTTGGTCATGCCGCTCATCGGACCCAGAGAAAGGAAGCAGGGAACCCAAACGGCATATTGGCGCCCTCCAAACTGTTTGATCTGCAGGTTTCAACAGCATCCTTTAGCTCTGTCTACGGAGGTTGAGCCACAAAAACTACTTGACAAGCGGCCGGTGCTTCGAGCTCAAGTACCAGTACCACAACATCGAAATGCCCAGCTCACTCAACAGCTACAAACACGAATAGCCTAAGACCCCGAAACTCTCGCAGTAAACCTGTAATGCTGGAGCTTGAAACCAGGTGCCCGACCCAAAGGTGGCCGAGGATGCCGAGGTTTGCGCCGCCTTTCTCGATGGCCCGGATGCCCAAAACCTCCGACACCGACACTTGGAAGGCTGCTTGAGGGTGCACAGCTGGAGCGCAGGAGCTTTAGGCTTTAGTAACTGCAGACTATCTCAGTCCTTCAGCACCACCAAATTCGAGCAATGCTCCTGGGCCCGTGAAGCGCCCCCCCCAGCCGCATCTTGTTGGCTTTCCGACCCTCGTAAAGCTCGAGTCTCGCACCACAGTTCCGAAATCCCGAATTCAAACCGGACATGCATCCTTCGCAGAATCACCCCTAAACCTGAACAGGAACTCCGCGTGGGCACATTACCCACCAGTTGCCTCGTTCCCGAGCCTTCAAAGCCGGTTGCCTTGGTTTTGGCTTCTCGAGGCCTCACCGCGGGCGACGTCGAACTCGACATGGTGCGCCGTAGATTCGGATTCCGTGTTGTTGCTACAGTGCGCTTTAAAATGTGTTTCTAGGAATCCTTTCATCGAGCCATGGGTAACAAAGATGTACAACATGCTCATAAGGACAGAGGCCACAGGCTCTGGAAACTGTTCAGCTCTCGTGATGTCTCCCTAGTCCTCTCCAAACCCAAGCATTGAAGCTCAGTCTGCAAGCCTTACGTGAAAAACCTCGACTTGCCCGTACCCCAGTTTGCCCTCCCCGGAACCCCGCCCAACAAAAGCGAAGCCATCGGTAAACAAACCGCAACAACTCACACCGCCATGAGCCGCTACCTGAAGGATTGAACTTTGACTCCCTATTCAATATTCACAAGAACTTGAAAGAACTTGGTACAACCTTCGCTCACAACCCAACAGGCCTGCACACGCGAGGCCTTTCCACAGTACGTGCCGAATCTGGCGCGCTACCTCGTGTGCCATCCAGAGGCCTCGCTTCACCAAAGCTTGGCAAAGGCATTTGAGGGAGCATCGGACTCCCAATCCTCTTGACCCTAAGCTCCGAAGTCTAACAGAATCCTGAACCTGACTCCCGCTACCGAGGGACGTGTCGTTGCTGTGGTAGTTCCCAGTATCTGGTTCTAACTCCAGCAAAAGACTTGCTCGCTAGTCCATGCTAATCCTACTGAAGACGACGACTCATCGGTGTTTAATTTGGTCCTGTTGCTTTGTTTCATTTGTTCCTCTTTGTTCAATTCATTAAAAGCACGCGTCCCTTCATTTCGTTCTCATTCCCTTGTCTTTTAATGAATTAGAACAAAGGAACAAAGGGAATCAAGGCTGACGGGTGGGATGGATTCCAGGGGCAAAAGACTCAAATTAATAGAACAAAGAGGGAAAACAAGGGACGCGTGTTTCACTTCTTTGTTTTGCTTCTTTTGGTGTTCCTTCTTTGTTCGGTGCGTTTAATTCGTGCATACGCTTTTCTCCTTTACAATTAAACGCAAAGGAACAAACAAGGAAGCCACGAACCCCTGCATTCAATCACACAAATGCACCTAGAAAATGTCAAAGGAAAGCACCTAAAAATATAGTTGTGTATAGGTTAAAAATTCCTAGTCATTATTCAATTAGAAGTTACCATAGGGTTACAACTACCAGTTACCACAGAATATGAACTAGAAATATAGGTCACTTATAGTGGTATTTTATAGATGGTTCCTAATGACAGAAATGTACCACTAAATATGAACTATCGGGAACCATTAATAAGATTAACCTATAGATTTAGGTCACATTAGATTATAAATTCCTGGTCAAATTATGTGGAAATAGTGCGGATCCCGCTTGTGAAATTTGCAGGGAAAAGTTGCCTCAGGACGGGGTAAACCCTAAACCCTAAACCCTAAACCATACAGCCCGGAGTCTTAAGCCTGGAGCTCTGAACTCTTGACCGCAACCACACGGATCCAACAAAAACTTGGACACCAACCGGTTGGAGTATCTAAGCCTTGGCTTCAAGGGTTTAGGGTTCAGGGTTTAGGTGCGCCACTAGATTCCCAGAAGAAGTTCACAAGTAAAGTTGACTACACCGTTCTCAGGCTCCACCGTCTCGCCCACAGGATTGCCAGGCATTCACACCCCGGACCCCCAAAAGGATCTACAAAATAGATCCCCTAAGGGGGCTCCTATAAAGTACCCTTTAGTAGTTAGGGTCCCTAATTAGGGGATCCATTTTTAGATCCTTTTGGGGGTCTGGGACTGGGAAGCGGCTCGTGCAATGAGTGCAGCTTCATGCCGGAAGTCCCAATTGTGAATTCTCCGGAACCGGTTGTCCGGGTTCATACGACTTAGTAACTTAAAGGGTTCCTTAGGAGGGATCCTTATAGGGTTCTAATATAAGGGATCTATAGTGAACATGACAGAGCCACCGATTCATACAGGAGCGGTTCAAGCCGGGACCCTAAATCCGCCCCGAGTGCTAAATCCCTGAAGCCTGTAAACCCCTGGGTTTAGGGTTTCGGGGTTTCGGGGTTTAGGGGTTTAGGGGGTTAAGGTTTAGGGTTTAGGGCTGACAAGTGCATTGTATAGTCTACCCCCAAACCTTACTGAAGTAGTTCTTTACAGAACCCTTTAAGGGAGCCCTGAAGGAACCCTATTCTTCTTTATTAAGGCCCCCTAAACCCTAAACCCTGAAGCCTTAACCCCCTAAACCGTAAATCGTAAACCCTTAACCCTAAACCCTTTAAGGCCCCCGATATGACATCCCGATGCCCCCCCACCGTGCCAGGCAGCAAAGCCTTTCTGAGCCGAGGCGCCCCGCCCCCCCTAGGAGCCGAAAGGTTTGGGGACTGCGACCCGCAGCTTCTTTAGGGTTTAGGGTTTA
>CAJNDV010007836.1:17328-32722 GCA_905221635.1 Symbiodinium sp. CCMP2456 | reverse complement strand
TAAAAACAAGTGACAAAGGAATGCGTGTTTTAAGCATAAAAAATTGGGTCTTTTTCCCTGTCATTCGTTTCGTTAATTTTTCTTTTGCCTAATTTAATCGGGCTTAACCGGGCACAGCGTGTTCTGCCACCTCCTAGTTTGGCCCCTTCTGGCGAGGCTCTGGTTTCCAAGAAGCGGAAGGGCCACAAGAAAGGTGGGGGTGGGACTGGGAGTGTGCAGGGCTCGGGGTTAACAGCTTGGAGGCGGCCTAAGCTTCCAACATCAGCCGGCGTGCAAGGCGGCCTAGAGTTTTGGGGTTCGGATTTGGTTAGCGTGTGGAGCATAGGGCCTGATGATTGTTCTTCGAAGTCGTATCGCAGTAGCATTATTTTCAAAACCACAGTCGTCATCATCACCACCAGCATCATCACGACGATGGATGATTATTGCTGTTTTCTTCTACCAGTAGTTGTAACCGTGCTTCTGCAAAGATTGCAGGACGTCGGGCTTAAGGGACCATTGTTCATGGAACGCAGGGCTTGGAGAGGGACAGCGAATCTCCACGTCCAGGCGCCGGGAAGCGATACTTCGGTGCTGAAGAACGCTCTGAGGCGGATCTTGCTCCAGGATTTTTGTGGTCAGAACTAGTGGATTTCTATCACATCGAACGATTCCCTGGCTCGGGTTTAGGATGTTCAGCTTCTGGGGCTTTCGGACGCGGTCCAATCATCAAGGTGGACTGGGTGCCTGTCGAGTGCATGCGTGCCTTTTCTGCGTTGTGCCACGTTATGTCTGGCTATGCCATGTTCCAACCTTTGGCGTCATCTCCCGAAGACTGCGCGTTACAAGGGCCGGAGGTTAGGGTTTTTGGATCCGGCTAGTCGCAGAGGACGTCATGGCCGACAAGGTGATCGTCGGGTGCTGGGTCTGCGGCAAGCACGGAGGCCTACCCTACCAGCGGAAGCTGAAAGATCTTATCCATATCTGAGACTTCGGTGCCCTTTTATCACTGAGGTGGGATTGGACTCCTGAACACGACACCCGCCCCCCCGAGAGCTTCCGAGGTCCTTCACAAGATAGAAAGAATAGGAGCAAGGACCAAGGAATCTGTAATGACGAATGCCAATCGTCAATATGCCGTAGGTCCACTTGCCCTTGTGCCTGTTGGACTCATGAGGAATGTTCGAGGTCAGCCAACGGACTTTGTACATGTTAGTCTTGAGGATTCTATGTCTCAGGAGCGTGGGATTTGGGTTCTAAGTTCGGGCTAGGCTTCCGGACATTTTGCTTTGTGGACTGGGGTGTCAGATCGTTTAATCAGTGTTCATGAGCCAAAGCTTTCCAGAACGTCGGGCTCAGGATCGAGAGCGGAGCACGAGTGTTGTTTGTTCTTGGGCCTGACGTCGTGGTATTATGTTTCTTTTGTGGCCCTTTCGTTCGAGCTGATGACCTTCAGATGCGTTTTCCAAACGTGTCACCAAGGCTAGACCACGAGAGCCAGGACTGTGTCTTTAAACGGTGCTTTGCAGGACGCTCAGAGCCAAGTGGGGTACTAGTACCGGAGTCTCACATCCTTGAAATCTCCGCTAGTGAAGTAGCACTCACTCCTAGCACCCAAACAATCTTCAGACAAGTTTTCGCAGTCCATGGACACAGTTTCAACAAGCCGGAAGAGGAATCATGCCTCCGAGCTGCACTTGGAGAAACATGGGACTAAACGAGCAGGATTATGTACCCCCATCCCAGTCCTTGCATCCTCGAGGCAAGGCTGCCGGTTTCGAGCACCGAATCCGACAGTTGGAAATTCTGAGACCCCAGTTGACCATCCATAGCCTTTGGTTCTTGGTTTCAGGTTTTCAATTCGGAGCATGAAACCCTGAAACCGTAAGAGGTCATGCAAACCCCTGCTCCTCCAAGGTTTGCTCAGAGCAGGGTCACGAGAGCTCCGAGTGCCAAATCCGGCACCTGAGTTGCAGCAGGCCAGGTTGGGCCGAGGGCCTAGGCCTAGGCCTAGAGGCTTGGTTTCGGGTGTAGGGCGCGGGGTTCATGGTTTAGATGGCCTGGCCTGTACAGTCTGGCACAATTAAGGTCGCCCCTTATTAATATTTGTACTCTTGGTGAATTGGTCGAATGCCCCGATAGTGCCACCATTGCCCCATGGCAAAAGTCACTACAGGCCGACCAAATACTGTCGTGAACAGTGACGGAAGAGCAGCTCTGCCAGGCCTAGTGTGCAACATTGCGCAAGTTGTGTTGCCGCGGTCACCTTGCTGGCGCTTTCTTCTTGCTGCCTTTGCGATGCGGGAAGAAGCAAGATTAGAGGAGGCCAGTTTTGTGATTTGTGGTTTCTTGCCTTGTCCCCAGATGAAGCAGGTTCGCGTGCAGATGGATCTTCTCTCCTTCTTCTTGCCATTGCCCTTCCACTTGGCCTTGGAGACGGGAGGTTGCCGAAGCACTGAAACTCAGCGAAAATGACTTGTCAAATGTTTTGCGGATGTTAAGGCGTATATGGTGCGCAAGGCGTGTGACATGATCCGCCTGGCAAAGATCCCATGGCTTGGCCTTGGTACCGTAGTGGTGGAATGCGGAACAGATGGATTTGGGTGTGTTTGACCGCTGAATCCACTCTGGCGTCACCATGGACGGAGTGGGTGATGCCCTTTTCCTCAAACGACACCAGGAAACTTTCAGGAATTCGGGTTTAAGGTGTAGGAGTTATAGAGTTTAGGGGAGCACGGAGTTGGGGTTTATGAGGTTCTGGGTTTAGGATATACTTGGCTCAAACCCTAAACCCTAAGTCCTACATCCTAAACTTCAAATCTCAAAGCAGGAGTCCATGTTCGGCACGCTCTGAAAATCCGGCCTCAGGCACAAGCAAGCTTCCGCTAGCTTGTTTCGTAGTTACTGGAGATTTGCATGATATGCTCAGATGCGCTCTTGCCAACTTTCACACGTGGCACCACGGGCGTGAGTCCCCAATGCGAACTCCAAATCTTGTAGCCCTAACAAGTCTCAGCGGATCAAAGTTAAAGCTCGAAGTTGGGAATGCCATCTCCGAGTTCAGAAGCCGGCCGACAGGTGAGAAGTGATCTAAAGAATCTAAACATTAAATTCCACTACTACCAGCACAGCCACAGCAAATTTACAGTTTCTTCGGTGCAGGGAAGTTGTCTAAACGCGGGCCTTTAAAAACGGAACTCGGCAGGTGTCGACGCCAGGGCCATGTGGCGGAGTACTGCCCCCAGGAGGCTCGGGGCAGTTGGGCTGAACCCTCAACCGTCATGTTCCAAGTTCCAACCAACCAACGCCTGGGTGTTTACCCCAGGCTTGCACAGAAGACACTCCGACGTTTATGAACGCCTAGCGAGCTGGTCTCAGAGCTTGGACAGTTTCGGGCTCAAGGTTGTTCAGGAGCTCATGGCTCTGTATGCATGTACCAGCTGATACTTTCAACATCTTTCAACTTACACAACATCCCGACTAGCTTCGAAATGCTGCAGACAGAACTCTGACGCTCGGCACGGTGCGAGAAAATCTTTCGAATCTTACCGAATACATGCTTGACTTCCGATGGTTATGGAAGAATGTTTAGGGTTCAAGCCTTCGTGTAACAGGATGAGACATGCTTACGTCCCAAACTCTGTAGCCTCATGCGCCTGGATAGGTCTATGACGATGGGCACCGGCCCCGGTTGGAAGAGCACGGGGTGAATACACGTCTTTGCAAAGGTTTCAGGCTCAGGAAACTCAGCAGTGTAAGACTTGGAGCACGCTTGGCAAACTGACTGCATTACAGTCTCAGCCGAATGTGCGGGAGATCATCCGTATTAGTCATCCTGCAACAGCTCTCATGGGCCGTGCAGTCGGCCCTCCACATGCCTGTAACTTAGCTTAAACAGGATTGGATGTTTGACCTGTGGGCTACGGAGGCGCTTCCGATTTGCCGGTGGGGTGTTCATGCAAGAGCAAGCTACAAGGGCACTCTCAGCTATTCAAACGTGCAAAGCATCAATCGCCCGCTTAGAAGCCCAAGAAGCCCAAGGGCCAGGCGCTGGCTGAACAATTTTGCGAAGAGGGTTTTGCATGTGCAGCTGCTCGAAAGGTCGGCTGTGCGTGAGGAAGGCTAAACCACGAAGGCCAGCCTGATCTCCAACCGCCTCGCCTCAAAATCCCAATCCTTTGCTCCACCAGCCCCTAAACCCAACCCCCAACCCAAGAATCAATGATTTCACTCTACTGGGTAGCGATCCTTGGCACTAACTACCCGAGACCTGCCGTGGTGGTGTAGCTGAGGCTGAATAATGAGGCCGACGTCAGCTTCTGTCGCTGCCTGAAGTGCGGTGAAGAAGGCCTGAGCAAGGACTGGAAAGGGATTGCCTAAACATGTTACCGTTTAATACTTAATACTATACTACAGCATACCTCAACTGTACTACCTAGCATGTTCCATCGCGTTAAACATCTATCTGGTGAGCCCTTGGAAACGACGACGAGGATGATAACGCTCGGTATTGTTAGCATTATGAAGAGGATGGCGACATAGGCCTTTGTGATTATGACGACGAGCTAGATGAAGTGCTTTGGGCCTGACTGTTGATAACGCTGACCCGGATGCTGGTAATGCTGATAACGATGGTGTTGATGCTGGTGGCAGTGGTGGTTAATGCTAAGACGATAATGATGGCGTTCCTTTTGCTTGCGACGAAGATACTGACAGTGAGGATGAGTGACTGGTGCAGCATTACATCTTTAACGTGTGCCGTTCCCGATCAATAGAATCAAGGTGAGTGTCATCGACTTCCGATTTCCACTGCTAGGTTGCCGTTTCCCGTCTTGTTTGTCTCGTTCCACTGTCCTACAGCTGCTACCATCGAATTGTTGAACGTATTTGCTTCTCACAAGGTTTTACTGTAACATGACCGCACTCGGGAAAGCGAGGTCTGATTCTAATGTGAGGGTGTGCGACTCTCTGTGTGTGTGTGATGTTATGATGACACTGGCTATTGTTCAGTCCTTCATTATTGGAACACTTCGAAATTTCGGCAATTCTCACTTCGGTGTTGCGTGGCTTGCATGCGGGGATGCAGGGCGCGCTACTGCAGCCAGTGGTTTGTTCCAAATTTACATGATAAGCTTTATGCATATGTTTCCGAATCCTGCAGCCCGGGCTCAACCAACCTTCAAGCATGATGCGCTCAAGGGTGCCAGGCACCAAAGCGACTGGACGTGCTTGGGCGTTTACGGGAGTTTGGAAGTGAAGGGGGCCATGACAGGTCACATCAACTGCTGCGAAGTGATCCCGGATGCTAGCCGCTTCATCTTCCTGCAGGACGACGGTTTGACTCCTGACAAGGTCTGAAGGCCGAAAAAATCTAAGAGCGGGGGTTCATAACATGAGGCCTGCTAGGAAAGGGATGGCCATGGGTGTGGGTGTGGCACTACTGAGCCTTTACACCCTTGCACCCGAAACCCATAGAAACCAAGAAGCTTTAGTGACTCCGGCGCTTGGGCATTCTTGGAGGCCAGCGGGGTTTTGGCTTGAGGGTGCTTCGGGGTTACGACGGCGTCAATTTTTGATTGTGAGGTTGGAACCTGGCCTGTCTTGGCACCTAGGCTTCGGGATCGCGGCAGATCTGGGCAACCCAGCCCCACAATCTTCCAGCTTAAAGTTTCTGAACCCTCATTATTAATGCCCGAAGCGAGCTACAGCAACAGCCTTCGAATTTCCAGAGTTACTTGGCATCCCTTGTTCACCGTCCTTGGTTGCGATTCCACAACAACACAGGTGAATGCTTGTCACACAAAGGTTGTGTCATAAACCTTCAGCCCGTCTGCCACAAAGTTGAGTTTTTCGAGCCAGCACCCCATACAATCTTTGCTTCAGGGTTCAGGACCTTCTAGGTACGGCGCTGGGGAGCAGGGGCCTTACATCGGTAGTAAGGGCTCCTGAAAATATCTGCAGGAGCAGAGCCCATCGGAACCGAGCCTGCGGGAGCCCGGATGTATGATTTTCGTGTTCTTCGGGCTTCAGATTTTGAGATTTCAGGTTCAAGGTTCGTCAACGTCTATGGTTTCTGAGTATTGAGTTTCGGAAGCTCGGCTTTGAGCGTGTTTGTTGTGACGAGACATAGCCCATCAAGATATTTGGGGTCCAGGTTGAAGAAACAAGCCTACCCAGAACGCTAGCACCTCAAATTCCTTTTGTTGCGTTTGGGGATCGGATCTTTCGTTATACACTTCTTTCTTGGATCCCTTGCCACCCAAGTCAAAGCCATAGATGCAAAACCCCCCGCGAGCCCAATTCCATGAATACTGATGTTTGATTGAGTCATCACTAGTCACTAGACTGCTTAGTTGAGAGGGCGATGCTAACTTCCCAACAGTTAGGTTTGGACCTTGCTGTCTAAACTCTGAATCCTGGCTAGGTTCAGCTCGAAGTTCCACAAAAGCATCGCCAACACCCGAAAGCACACTGCAGGAAATAGGGCGGCAGGGCTCCGAAGACTTCTCGCCAAGCTGGCAGCCGCAGCAACAGCCCTCGGCTCGGTAACCCCCGAGTCTGACCCTTGTTGATGTTGACTTCCCCAACAAAGAAGACACCCAAAAATGGTAGAATGTTGGTAAGCTGATCTGAAGGCCCTGACACAAACAACTTGGGACTCTCGTGTCATGTCTGTGTCTCAGGTGTTTCATACATTCCTATATGGTTGGGCTTTAGATTGGGTGCTGTGGCTCGTGAGAAGCATAAGACTTGTGGTTGGTGTAGGAGTTTTCAAACGAAGGTGATCGCTTTTCAGCAATCGCTTGAGGAAGAGGCACCTCCATGCTCCAAGCCTGAGAGCGATTAGAATACAGGGACTTAAGTCGCTTGCACCTGTCCCTGAGCTGCTCTGCAGGACACATACGCACTGAATGCTCAGGTAGCAGTCTTGAGAGCCCAACCTGCCTGCGAACCAGAGACTTCACCCAAATCCGAGGTCCTGAAGAGGTGGACTCCAAATCATAGAGAGCCTGAGCCCAAATCTTGAGATTCTGGACGGAAACCCCCCAACACCCAGGGGTTGGAACGGATACCGAGGCCTGGTATGGGCACGTGGAGTTGTGCTTGGGGATCTCTTGTCTTCTGGGATGGAGGGTATGGAGAGAAAGAGTCAAAGTTATCACAATCGAATCTGTTCTTTGGGCTTCGGACGTTCATGATTTGAAGTTATGGGTATACGTTCATACATCGTTACATGCAATTTGTCCTCAAAACTGTTCCGCCTCCCTCACGAGAGATTTATAGGGCCTTGTGCACGCCCCCCATCTTTTTCAGGTGCCGTGTAAGTTTGTCATCAGAATCGAAGCAGAACTTCTGTACGGGGTATTCAGAGGCTCATCGCCCACGGAGTCCACCGTCGTGGTTCTAAGCCTTGAGCCCGACAACCCCCGGCTTGTTCGCAAACCCGATACCCGCAATCCTGCCGAAAACCTCTTTGGAAGACCCAACTGAGCCCTTAAACCCAATCCTCAAACTCCAAGCCCCCCCTACGTGATTTCCTGTTGCAGGCGGCTGGGGCTTCGACGACTGGCCCGGGACCTGGCCAGAGAGCAGACCTTGAATCTGCAAGGTGGATAGCGTAGGGTTCAGGAATGGATATGGTTTCGCGAAGAGGTCGGTATCTCTTTCCATGAAGGGTGTGGATTTTCGAATGCATTTAGCTTGTCGACAGCTTCCATACATTTGCAAAGTCGTGCTGCTTTTGTATGCTGCTCACAGCTGCTGCCCGCAGACTGAGACTGGCTTACATAAGGTCCTTGCAAGGGGTTTTCAGACGGCGGCAATCAGCAGTGCATTCAGCGTGCTAGACTTGAAATTGTTGTTCCCATGGTTTGCATTTGTGTTGGCAGAGTAGGTCTTGGTCATGCGGGTTTGAGAAGGATTATGTAAGCCTTGGCGTTCTGTCGTCAAGAGATGTCAAGAGGAAATGTACCAACAAACCCAACAATTCTAATGCCTGGCGCTCTCAACCTTTCAGGTCACTTGAGCCCAAACCTGAGTTCTGAGACCTGTACACAAGTGCCGTCGTGAAGTTCGATGAAGGATCCCACGGAGCAAGGCCAACAGTACGATTACCTCCAAATCTGTACTGTGAGCACTTATGATCCAAAACTGCACTCCTCACAATGTTCCCGTTCGGTTCCTGGTCATCAGGAGGTTCGTCACGAGTTCGGCCATCACAGTTCAATGTTCTTCAATTACAAGCTTTGGTACTGGCAACGTAGTATCCTGCACCCTAGACCCACAGATCCTTCCACGTGTCTGCCTGAATGTTCAATCATCATTCACCAGTGACGCCCCCAATGCCGAAGTGCTCGTCAGTTGAGGTCCGCGGCAGGTCCGAAGGCCTTCTTTGACCTCGCGCCGTGGTTGCTCCAGGCATTGGCTCAGGATTTAAGCGCCAGGGTCTGGCGGATTCTTGGCTTAGAGCCCAGGGCCGAGTGTTCGGGGCTGAGGGCTCGGCACTCGCGTTCAGTCGCGTTCAGGTTGAGTTTTGAATGGAATTTGGTTGGGCCCTTCCCCGGAGACCCTTTGAGAAGGTCCCAGGGCATCCTAACATCTGTGGGACACTTGACCGATGTCAGTCGAGCAAGTAGTGGAAAAAGACACAACAGCCCATAGCTTCTAAGGAGAGTATAGGCATAGGTCAGTCTGGACGTTCTGATGAAGGGACAGCCGTGCCAGCCTACCCCATTTGGATTACAGCACGTTGTGCGGAGTATAATGGAATGAATCCATCCACAACTTTCAATAGCGAGGCCATCTAGTATCTCTGGCATCGCGCAGTTGGAGCGATCCACGGCCTTTGCAGAGGGTGCTGCAATTCTAGGAGCAGCAGGGTGAGTTCATGTTCGCCCACCTCAGTTCCTCGACACTAGGGTAGAGCAGAACCTTCAACATTCAAAGTTCAAAGTTCAAAGCCATATGCCCGCTTTTTCCGAAGTGACAGCTTGAATCCTGAAATCCTTAAACCGGGGACTTTGGACAACAGCGCCCTTTTCTCCCCGAATCCCGCTAATTAGATGCATACGTAGAGAGTCATAGCCTATCTCCTGCAGCACAACTGGAACCGGCAGAAGTCCCTTCCACCAGCCAAAGCCCAATACTCACAAAGCCTGCAAACCCACAGATCAAGCCCTCAGCTCTGTAGATACTTCTAGATGGGGCAAGGGTACGTAAGCGTCACTACCAGGGCGCCGCCACTGGCAGAGCCTCGTCTGGCAACGGCTTCGGGATGGGGTTTCGGATATGGGTTGTAGAGCCTTCGGGGAGACTCTAAAGCCTGAGGGTCGTTATGGCCCTCGAGCCCTGGGATTCGAACGTTTGATGAAAGGTTCGAGTTCAGTGAAGTTTTGCGAGTCAGAGGATGTGGATGTCGGCTCCTTGGTTGGGGCCTGAACTCAGTGCGTTACATGTTTTTTTGGATGTAGGCTGCTTGAGTTTATGAGTCACAACTTGAGTCACAACTGTAAGATTGGTAAAGCCTCTGGTGAAAATAGCGAGCAATAATTCGTAAACCCTCGAAGCACGTGCTTTCTTGACAGTATTCTCTTGATTGGAGACCCTATAACACCTGCAAGATGCCTGCTTTGGCCTAGATTTTGGATGGGCTCCGCCGCCGGGCGATGGCGGTGGCTACGGTGGCGGCGCCCTCAGAAGGAAGCTTGGGCTGTTCCGCCGAGCTCACGGTTTTCTTGGGGTGTCGACTTGCTGCCATCCTGTTGGAGATTGCTGAGACTGCCGGATCGATGGTCTTGCTCGAACTTGAGATGCATGGGTGGTCTACCTGGATCGACCACTGGGCCTTTGAAGATGTTGAGAAGCAAAGAAACAGACTTCGGGTCTTCAGCCTATCCTACCTTTCTAAGGGACATGTCAGGCAGAGCTTGCACAGGGAACTATTCCTCGAGCGTCTTGCAATCTGCAAGCCGGAAGCCTAAGGCTTCCACCCGGTACCAAAACGCCTCGCAGTCCTGGAACTCTCAGGTCCTAGTTGAAACCCTTCCGACACTTCAGACTCTACATGCAGCGGACAAGCTTCGCTTCGCAATGCCTGGACCCAACACCTGGAAGAAACATGTAGACTGCATTCCATTCCACAAAGCCGCAGGCGGAAGAAATGGTGGTGGCGGCTGGCGAAATGGCAACAGCAAAGGCTCGCAACTCTCCAGCCCAAACCTCGTCTTCGTTACATACCAGTATGACACACGACTCTAGAGCAGAACGGACATCAGATAAGAGAGCCAAGGCTAAATCAAATGTAAGTTCACCAGGAGCAAAACCCTGGACCTTTCCGCAGGAAACTCTACATGAGTTAGCCTCACAAGGCGCACTCTGAAGATAGATCCACCAAGTAACCCCGTGGCATGGACGACGAAAGACCCCTGAACAGCACCCCACAAGCTTTTTCGATAGGTCAATATTCCACAAGCCTCCCTCTCGCTGACCAGGGCCCTGCACATCTATGCAATCTACGCCTTTTCACAGACGGGCACTTCCCAGACTCTTACTCCACGCTCGCTTTGGCATACTCTCCGAGTGAAATCCGGCTGTGGGAATAGGATGCGGGAGAGTGTGTCGTGAGACTCGGGTGATGAGCATTGAAGTCTCAACATTCAAAGATCCAAAAATTCCGCGATTCCAGAAAGTCGTGAAAGTGCTGTGCTGAAGCTGTCGAGCAGTATACTATTTTGTGCTGGCATACACTCGCACGTACATTGCTCACATATCCACCAAAAAGACGGATTTTTTCTGCTACAGTACTTGTATAGACCTTGGGCTTCAAATCAAGCTTTCACCTAGTCCGACCTCGCCGCAAGCGACAGTCGCAGTACACATTTGCAAACCGTACTGGCCACTCGAAGCCGAAAGGGGGAATCAGCTGCCGTTTACATGGTCAGGTTGGGGTGGCAGCGGCTGGGGCAACGGCCGAGACCTCGGCAGCTTTGGTTCTGTCATCAGCCACGATTTGCATTGGACCCGGCAAAGCATGAGCATCTATTGCGACAGGACAGTTCTTCTGGGATGCTGCAGTTTTTTATCATCAAGAAGACAGTTTTCACGTTGTACGGACTTGGCGATTTGTTGGTTTATGGCTTGTTAAGGCCCGATGCTTATCCCCAGTCCAACTAAAGCCGAAGCCACAGGCCACAGCACAACAACGAAGAACCCAAAGCAAACCACCACGAGAGAGGCTAAAATGCTATGTATTCTGAAGCAGAGTAGGGATCCTTTTCATCACTATACTAAGCCAGTGACACCTCTGTGCGTGTGTGTGTGTGTGTGTGTGTGTGTGTGTTGTCGCATGCGAAGGATGGGGCCGCTCCCAAAGCTGGGACGATGGCCGGGGGCCATCGAGACACGATAAGAATAAATGGAACAGTTATATGTTATAAGCAAAATAGTACGATTAATCATGATAATGATAATGTAGATGATGGTACTTACAAATGACAGTAAACATGACAATAGCGGTAATTGCAACAACAGTGACACAGTGTTCAAGCTTGGGGTTAGGGTTTCGGGCAGCAGGTGCAATAGGAAGCTGTAGCCGGCAATCGGCAGAATCATCTAAGCTTCAACAGAGCGAGTTGTGCACGGCGTTGGGGCTTGAGGTCGACGAGGTAGAATCATCAAAGTCTAGATGCCTTCTACTTGCTAATTTTGTCGGATCGTGTGAAGCTTCAGTTGTCCTGCGGACTGGACGAACTTGCATGTTACCTGTGTTCTATGTGCGCTGCTCGGAAACACTGTCGGCTTCCAGCTAGGTCTTTTCTTTAGTTCGACTGCCTCGGAAAGATCTGGTGAAAATGGCCACCTTACGAACAGAATTCTTCCCGCTACTATCGGCCGAATCCGATTCAATATGTTTAAACCAGCATGATACAAGATCGATCCGGCCTCTGCCAGTATTCCTAAAGCGCTGAACCCCAAATCCGACTCCCCTAAAGCTGCACGCGAACCCAACAAACCGTTGGAATCCTGAGCCCGAAACCTGGAAGCCTCGAACTGCTGTGAGGCTGGTCCTCCCAGAAGCGACGCAGGCAACCTGTTTTCTGTGCTCAGGGAAGTTTGCGCATGGGTTGTCGGTTTTCCCGACACGAGCTTCAACAGACTGGACAGATCTCACCGCCCGGCCTGGCCCGGCCGGAAAGCATCGGAAGCCTCAGTGGAATCCTCAGCATCCTTCGGCCTCGGCTTGGCCCGGACCCCTCAAGACTGAGCAGCCTCGAGAAACACTCCGATTCCACACGGCAAGGCTCACAAGAGAATCCAAGCTTCCGATGCAGCTGCAGGGACTGCTTTCCAGGCATAAGTTTATTCTGCAAGTCCACCCGAGGAGAGGGTTGTGCAGCATTGCCTTCAAGGGTAGACCTTTAAAATGTTCGGTGTTCTGGTCGAAGATTGAACAGAAACAGTGAAGTAGCTTTTACGGCTTCTTGGTGAGTGGGAACAGGGCCCCTTGAGGACTATTGACTATTGGTGAGTGTAGCTTTGGGGTGTCCTTCTGGGATGCTAGTAGCGAGACCTTCTTCATGATATTTTTGGGAGCTTTGAGCAGGCAAAACTACTGACCATCAGCCCATGCTCACCGAAGGAGCCAGCCGCTGCATGGCTTGAAAAGATACAGATATAGATACAAGAATATGCGACAATCAGTTTTAGGGAGCTGCAAGTTTGGGGATGCTGGGATGTACGAGTTGCGCATTTCGCGCGTTGAGCCGTTCAGCTTCTACATTGGGGGCTGCCTTTCCCGAAACCGCGGCTGGGGATCGAGCCTGCACGAAACGAGGAAAGCTTGCTTCATGTCAGGCCCCGGGGGCGAGACCCCTGAGCCGTAGAGCGAGGCCCCAAACCTGCAAATTCCTGAAATCAGCGGTATTCTCAAAATTACCATCTTGACATGCCAAGTTCCAGAGATCCTTCCGAAACATGGCAAGCAGGACGTGGATGACCTCAGCATTGAGATAATTGAAGGGTGAAGATTGAGGGCATTTTAGGGCTACAGAGTTCCAGGCTCTGTCACGCGTTTCTCCCTTGATTCTCCCTCGACTTGGTTGGTTGGTGTCGAACTCTTGATTTGGGGCTCTGCCTAGGCCTCAGTGAACATGACGGTTTGGCCCAAAAGGGGCCACGGCCGGAAGCCAATCGCTGTCCATACATCCAATGTGGGCCCGGGAATGCAGCTGCTTGCGGGTTCACGGATTATAAGGTTTGGAACTTGAGGTTCCGGGTGAGGGTGCATGGTTCAAGGTGTAGGTGCCTTGCGTGTTTAGCTGCGGGTCGCTTGTTCCCGATGCACCCATATAAGCACCCGGCTCATCGGCAACGGCATGATCAAGGGAATCAAGGGTTCATAGTTTAAGGGTCAGCAGGTCCTTTTGAAGGAGGGGCTATGGCGAAAATGCAAGTGGTTTGTTACCTCTTTCGTGGCATCAAGTGGGAGCATTGAGTCCGAATCCCTTCCCAGAACTTCTGGGAGCCTACGGAAACCAGAAACACCAAAGACCCACTGCAGCAGCGGACTCTGGGCCTCAGACCGTCCTGAAGCTTGGATGGACCCACAACCCCTTCAGAGACCGATGGGCTTCGGAGGTTGGAATCTAGAGTAACATTGGCTGAAGCTACTGTCCCCACAACCCCTGCACTCTGACCATTGAGTTCGGCAAGCAAAAAACCACCGTCGCCTTTCAGATCCTAAATTTCAGGGCACACAAATTCCTATACTAAACCGAGAGTACAAAGCCTTCTGAGACACCCTGCGGTCCCTCTTGTTTAGCGTGGCTTATTGCGCTGACAGTGACATGCGCCAAAGGGCCAAACGATTCTGCTGGATTCTGTTGGGGTGGATGGAGTTAGAGTTTTGCGGTGCATGGTGCCGTACTTGACATGTGGGACGCTGCCATACCAGTTGAGCTGTGCCCAGAACCCGACAGCCCAGACCCACCTGGATACCGGCGTCTCACGACGAACCAATAAGGTGCGCTTTGATCGTTTCCCTTCCCTGCTGCGCTCTCGTCTTAGAACGATCGTAGGTGATGCGTTTACGCTCACGATGATGTGGCCGTGAGGGGGTTTGCCGGCTCATGTAACTCTATCCGGTATCCTACGTATGGCCGCGGGCCTCCACTGTGCAAGCATGCACAAAACACCATGCGCAATCTGTGCATCCCAAGTGTTCAAGCTGTACTAAATCCTTGCATATGCATCGGTCGAACAAATCACCCGGGACCCTCGATTAATGTGCAGCCCAAGCCCACTGTAGCCTCCGATCTCATGGCCACGGTCGTGTGAGAGCCGCATGCACCATCAAGCCTAAACCCTATAGCCTAAACCCTAACAACATGAACGAGGGAGCAAGAGTCAGATCGTTGTTGATTGAAGTCTCTGAAGTCTCGAGAGACTTTTCATATTCCACTCTGGTTGCAGCGCCTGAGCAAGTCGGCTGAAGCGGTGCCTGGCCCAAAGTTACAGGTGAATCACTGTCTTGTTTTTGTTTGGATGATCCTTCGTCGCAGTACGCGTAGTATTGACACAAGCAGCAGTGGAGCAGCAGGAGGAGCAGCAGCAACAGTTCGTTTGATTGATGTGTTATGACTGTTGTGATTGCATTTATCCTGGGTAGCCGTGAGGCATGCAAAGCATCAATGGTGCTCCGAGTTACATCGTGCCGGAGAAAACCTGCCGACATCTCGCACATAAGTTATATTCCTGTATCCGACACGGGATCATCATGCTTTGGATGAGGTCTGAATATTTTGTGCGACTCAACCTAGCAGGCAGTGCCCCAAACTCAAACCACTAAACGGCATATACAACGCCAGCTGCAGATGGAGCGTTGGCAGCTGATTCTAGGTGCATGAATCTACTGCTGCTCCTGCTGCTCCTGCTGCTGCTGCTGCTACTACTACTACTACTGCCACAACTGTGACTACAGCGATTATTATCGCCTTGGCGGTTACTAGTAGTACTGATACGAATTGCTATAACTACTGCTATTTGCCATTGCCTATATCCATTGCTATCACTGTGACTATCACAGTTACGATTACGGGTACTCGCATGAGTACTACTACGAGAGTACTAGTTCTGATGTTGGTACTCTAACCATAACAACCAACAATGCAATTGCAATGGCTTTTGCTTTTACTGTTACTACTGCCGTGGCTATGACGAGTATCATGGCTAGCACTGTTGCTATCGCTATTCCTATGGCTGTTCCTACTACTATCACAACGGCTAAGACATGCTAAGACTCTGACTTTATGACCAATACGATTACTCGTACTATGACGATTGTCAATCACCATTGCTACTGCTGTTACATTGCCAGTAGCGCAATTACTGCTGCAGTGGCAGTGGCAGTAGTAGCAGC